>JAGFPH010002579.1:56267-75849 GCA_018207615.1 Philaenus spumarius | reverse complement strand
CTAAAATGTCTTGTGGATTATTAATAATTCAACATTTCTGAATGAACTGATTTTAGAGGCATTGTCAGAGTTCAACCATGGATATATTTAGATGTTAATGCCCATAGAGTAAATCGCATTTTTTGTGTTTATACCTATTGACATCACCTGTAGTGTTGTAGCATTGTAATTAACATCAGGCATACGGTCAACATCCTAAACACAAACTATTATTGTGTATGCAAACATATTTTACAATGACCATGAGAGTGAATCGAACTATAAATATATTGAGTTTTATACTACATCTTAAAAAAATTGTATTTTTAAATTATTTTAAAATAAATTTAATATGCATTTTTTCGGTACCAAGTCACAATTAAATAATACAATGAATTACCTTATAAAGTCCGTCTTGTTACTTAAAATTGTTTTTTGATCTTATTCGTTTACTACATGTTTCATGAGTGCACACCGGTGCTGGACAAGACTGTTTAATGTTTTTTGTGTTCGTGTAAGTGTTGTGTGTTTTAACGATTTTAATGTGTGACGAGTTCCTCGAGTGAATGAAAAAAAAATTGCAAGAGGTGCCTGATGATGAAGTTGTAAATACTTCGAAACATGTAGTAAACGAATAAGATCAAAAAATTATTTGAAGTCACAAGACGGACCTTATAAGGTAATTCATTGTATTATTTAAAATAAAGATTAACATAAGTTGAAACATTACTTCTAGTTCAGTTTAATTTTGAGGACAAAAACGCATGCTGTTGCTTTTTTACGATGCCTTCGTGTAACTAATTATACTGCAATACGGACAATAACATGAATTTACGTCTGTCATGAATAAAACACTTTGAGACAGTGAGAAATTAAATGTCCAGTTATTCCTTATGAGTTATTTCTGATTCAAACAGATTAACACATGTAATTGCATGGTTTCTGTTCTAAATAGCATGCAAAATTTTATAAAACCATAGAACCTATAGTAAATAATACAAATATGAACAATTTGTGACACTCAATAGACAAAACATGCTTGCCTTAAGAAAATATATTATAATGTAATGTGTCTTTTTATGTTATTTTACGACAACCTATAAACATAGAATGTACACATGTATGCCTACTCTCTATTTCTCACAAAATAAACCAAATAGAATTAATTGTAAAACGTAAAATTGCTAAAAATACATGAATTACATACTTCGTTTATTTTTAATATTCTTGCGGTGTTCTTTGTATATAAAAAACTAGTCATTTTATTATTCTACCGGTTTGTATGAGAGTTGATTTTCTAATGATTGACAAAATGAAGTTTTAAATAGACCAGTTTAAATACGTTTTTGTTTGTTCAACCACACCAACAAAGTAAAAGAAAACACATTCTGATTTATAAGACCAATAACTTACAATATAAACACTTAAAAATGACTGAATTTACATATCAAGTAGTTAATTATACTTGTATACGATGTATTTTTTTACTAAACCTACTTGTCACATGCAATGATTTTACCACAATAATTCAATCAAATAGTAACTAATATTGCGATTTCTTCAACTTATTTAATTTTAACTAGTAAGTGTGTGAATCAAAGGCTATGAAATACAAAGTAGTGTTCACTGAAGCAATGCTGAATAACACAACTTAGCAGGGAAGTCATAAGAAAGGCCTGCTCTTCAAACTACTTAACCCTATCAATCTTTGTTAATTTAGCTTGTAAAATAATAAACATTACAAATAAATAATAACAGTTTTCTTAATGCAGAACAACTATAATTTTATGGAAATTATTAGCTATAGCAATCCAAGTGTTTTATTATTTCGTTTGTTTGTTTTTTAAATTCTTATTATTTGAAATATTGATATAGATTAAGTTTAAATTGTTTGATAGGACGAAGAAAGTACTGTGCGTTTTCAATATTACTTTAATAGGCCAGTCGGTAAAGGTCAATTTAGACCAAAAGTACCAGTAATTTGCAATACGGCTGAATTTTTTTTTATAAGTACATTAAAGTATGTAGATTAACATAAAAACAAGTTTACCAGTCTATCGATTTCCCAAAGTCGAAAAAAAATCGATTATCATTTTTTTTCTTCGATTATCCTTAATATTTCTAGCTGGTATGAAGATAGAGGAACATAAAAAATACCACCGTGTAGGGGAGGTATTTTTCAACAAAAAAGGTCATATGTATTTATTTCGTCCGAGCAATGGTTTGTCTGGAAAAAATTCGATAATGCAGGTATGTATTTTGCAGCAGGGGAAATCACTAAAAGGGGACATCTTATTCATATATGAAGCGTTGGCTCATTCTAAATTGGCCGAATTTTAATATATCGAATTGAAACTTGACATAGGAGTTAAAATATATATTTTAAACATTTATGCTGAGTCTCAGCTTGTTATCTTGAAAATTACACGATCTAGAGCCACTTGACTTATTAATGGGTTTCTCGATTTTATAGGAGTACCGGACCCACCAATTCATTTTAAACAGCTCCAGCTTAGAAAATTTTCAAAATATCAACCTGAAAGTTTTTTTTACAAGTTAAATATATAGATTCAAACAAGATCAAGGAGTATAAACTTTTTTTATTATTTACTTTTCAAAGCACAAGTAACTTAAAAAAGTTTAATTTTAGACCTTTTTAGATTTTTCATCAAAACGCTTGAGTTAATCGGCTGCAGATTAGTCAAATTTTTAAATATAGTTTTTAAAATAAGTGTAGCAAAAAACAATTGTGTTTTTAACTTCTGTACCAATTTTTAAATCGATATGTTCAAAAATGTCGAAAATGGAGTCGTTGAATCCAAAAGTGTTATAGTTAAAACGAGATAGGTAAAACAGAAGACCATTTTCAAGCGCCTCGTTTTTAAAAATAACATGTAGAAGGCTTTATATTTTTTACTTGTTAGCTTAAAATATTGAAATTATTGCTTAAAACTCCCCAAAAAATGCGTTAAAAATAATCGATTTTTACTCATTTAAAACTGTTGATTAAAAGGAGTTGCCGACGATTTCTTTCAATTATAAGATGTAAGACAAAAGCACAAAGCCTTTGAGAACAATTTAAGATGTTTCACAACATTTTAGGTTGAAAATCGGCGTCCGAAACACGGTAGTACGAAGTGCATATTTTTGCTGTTTTACGCAAGGTATATAAGACCCTTAACTGACGACTATCAGCTTATTTTACGCTAACGTAATGGTACACGTTCAACAATCAGTAACATTTTGAATACCGTATACTAACGCTTATTTTAAGACAAGATGTTAAATAAATCTGAAACATAAATCCTTTTACTTTTTGTACTGAAGTATTTGTGTTTTAAAAGGTTTAAAATAAAATTGTTATATTTATGCTCTTAACTGGAATTAAATATTTGGAAACTGTTGTTTAAATCCATGAGCGTAAATTATGTTTTCCCGTAGCATATAAAATATATATTTTAAACATTTATGCTTAGTCTCAGCTTGTTATCTTGAAAATGACCCGATCTAGAGCCACTTGACTTATCAATGGGTTTCTCGATTTTAATAGTACCGGACCCACGAACTCATTTTAAACGGCTCCAGTTTAGAACATTTTCAAAATATCAACCTGAAAGTTTTTTTACAAGTTAAATATATAGATTCAAACGAGATCAAGGAGAATAAACATTTTTTATTATTTACTTTTAAAAGCACAAGTAACTTAAAAAAGTATTATTTTAGACCTTTTTAGATTTTTCATCAAAACGCTTGAGTTGATCGGCTGCAGATAGTATTTTTTTTAAATATAGTTTTTAAAATAAGTATAGCAAAAAACAATTGTGTTTGTAACTTCTGTCCAAATTTTAAATCGATATGTCCAAAAATGTCGAATGGAGTCGTTGAACATAAAGGTGTAATAATTAAAACGAGATAGGTAAAACAGAAGACTTTTTTCAAGCGCCTCATTTTTAAAAATAACATGAAAAAAATAGTTCATACTTACTAAGAATATTTATACTGGTGTACTGAACTTGTAAAACAAATTTGATGTTGATATTCCAAAAATTGACGAAACTGGAATAGATTGAAATTAGTTCGTGAGTTCAGTACTAGTAAAATCGATAATCGAAATCGACTCCTAGATCGGGTAATTTTCAAGATAACAAGCTGAGACTCAGCATAAATGTTTAAAATATTATATTTTAACTCCTATGTCAAGTTTCAATTCGATATATTAAAATTCGGCCAATTTAGAATGAGTCAACGCTTCATATATGAATAAGATGTCCCCTTTTAGTGATTTCCCCTGCTGCAAAATACATACCTGCATTATCGAATTTTTTTCAGACAAACCATTGCTCGGACGAAATAAATACATATGTCCTTTTTTGTTGAAAAATACCTCCCCTACACGGTGGTATTTTTTATGTTCCTCTATCTTCATACCAGCTAGAAATATTAAGGATAATCGAAAAAAATGATAATCGATTTTTTTTCGACTTTGGGAAATCGATAGACTGGTAAACCTTTTTGTATGTTAATCTACATACTTTAATGTACTTATAAAAAAAATTCAGCCGTATTGCAAATTACTGGTAGTTGTAACCTATACCGACTGGGCTATAAACAGTCTTAAGTTTTATTTGTTTTACTATATAGGCCTACAGGTAATTCAAAATATATCACAACGGCTTACTATTTCGAAAACTAGGGACATATGAAAAGACATGCAAGTGTGGTCCATTTTCCTTTTATTTTTAAATTTGTTTAAGAGTTTTAAAATTATTGTTTGGATCCGTTATTATGTATGTAAGTTTATTATTAGGAACATGGTCTCGTAATACATGATTTCAATACCAACCTTCAATAGACAATCTATGAAAACTACACATGACACCTCAACCCGTTTTGAATTCATTTGCATTTATACACGGTCTAATTTAAAATTGTGTTTTATGAAATTAATGTCATGGTTTATCATCTTCGTTTCGAAATTGTAAAAACTTCTCAAAATATTGGAACCTTGCACTAATTTAAATTTAATTTCTAAAATTAGTGTCATTAAATACGTTAGTATCTTAAAAGCACAACAATAAATCCCTGAAATACAACTTTAATTTGAATTTAATAAACATATAAAAAATACTTATTTGTCTACTACCAAGAAACTTATTTGTGCATTTAATTCTCTAGAGATTTGTGTGTGTATGTATATTAATTAGGACTATTCTTCATTGCAATATTTCAGCTGATTGAAATTGTATTTCATTAGCAAAGTAGAAACTGTAAAACTTCCGAAATCTATAAAACTGGGACGAAACAATTTAGCTCAAACAATTACTTTACAAAGAGCCAAAAGAAAAGCAGGAAATGTATGTATCAGACGGAATATAATTTATATGGAAGTAAATTGGAATATAAGTTGGAATTTGTATTCCAAAATAATCCATCTATAAGACAAGAGGTAACTTCAGCATTAAACACAGTGGTCAGTGGTGAAAACAGAAAAATATTTGCCTAGGCTACCGATTACGTCATCTCAATCTACCAGAAGAGATATTGCACTTGTAAATCCTGAATTCATATAGTTTAACAAACAAAAAATAAGAGCACTGATAGTGAAAGCAGATAGAAGGCATTATTACTTTTTATGTTATAAACTATCTTTTATTATATTCTCCATCTCATAGTTGTATCTTTTAAACAAATAAATTACATACATGAGATGTTTGTTCTATTTCAAAAATGTAAAGTAATTTTTACTTGAGGGTTTTAAATCCAAATAATTTATATAGTTTTGTGAGAGTTTATATTTCTTTATTTAAGCTTCATTATTTATTATTGTCGCACATAATAAACAATTTATTGTTTTAGAAATAAACGTAATATCACATAGCACTTTTAAAACTGAACAGTACCAATTACAAGATTGTTAATGCGAACTTATTACTCTTTATTTCTTTGTCTATGTAATGTATACGTTATGTACATAGATAATACAATGCAAGTCGTATACAATTCATTGCAAACCTTTCAGACTTTCTCTGCTATAATTTTAATTCGATTAATATTTGTTCCTTACTACAAAGAAAATGGTTTCTTAATCCCTTGTGTCGCAACTATTGAACATCAATTTAAATCCTAAAACTCAGCAAAAATTACATTTTTATTTAAATGTGAAATAATAAACTAATTATAAATAACATATTATTATTATTATGTTATGTAACATTATGTGCTGTTCTTAACCTGTATACAAGTAAAGGTTAAATAGTTAACTTGTTGGAAACAAGTTGATACCAGAAGTAAAACGTTTTACTTTATACTAACACAGAACGTTCATATTATTCCATCTCAACGCTTGTATGCGGTAATTGTATTAAAGTCGTTTTAAGGGATAATATATTTCAGCAATTTAATTCACAAATTTAAACAAACATGTTACTCAAATATGTTCCATATCATATTAAAGTTTTTGACCTCAGATATCTTATACAAAAGTTCAAGAGTTTTATAAACATTTTTTATAATTGTTTGAGGATTTAATTAGATTATGTTAACTAACTTTAATTTGTTATTTAGATTTAAGTGATAAACTTATTGTTTAATTTTAAATTTAAATGTTAATTTTTAAGTTGTTTTAGTATGTTTTGTGTATACTTTATTCGTGTGTTTGATTTTATAACAAATAATAATACATATCATTTTTAAGGTCAACAACTTAACATCGGGTTTTTATATTTTGTAGTGGATTGTAATAAACGTCACTTCTTTCATATTCCAAACCAGACACACTGTGATTGAGTCTAACCGTTAAAAGTTATGAGTTATATAAACAACTTTTACATTTTAAGTTAAATGTAATTAAATTTAACTCACATTAAATTCTGAATATTATTATGATGACTGTGTCTTCGAACAATACATAAGGTTAGTGTAGTTAGCGTGACGTTTACATTAACTAGTCTACACAAAAACACACTTTCTGTTACTTTCTTTTTTGTATGTTGGATTAGTTACAGAAATTTGTTAAAACGTTAAAACGTATAGTATTTCATAATACAGAGTAATTTAAAGTAACATTGTGATACTAATAATATGCGTAAAAACTAAGAAATATTTATGCTCAACTTTTTGCTTTTCAGAACACTTTGTACCGGATACGTAATTTGGTTAGTAGAGGTATCGGTGCCCAGGATCCTGATGCATGCGCAGTAGGTCCAGAGTTTTTCGTGAGTTTTTAAACGCTAGAGAGAAAGGTTTTTAATGTTAAGCTAAATGTTTTATCAGGCGTTTTAAAATGCAGAATTCTCTAGGAATGAATATAGAGTATTCATATTTTCATATTTATTTATCCTATTACAATGATCAGTCTGTATTATAACAATAGTTTACCTAGTACAGTTTTAAATTTGAAAACCCCTTAGACTGATCAGTCATTCATTACACTCATACAATATAACAACTTGACTAAAATTGTGAAACAATTGTGTTATTTTTATAAAACTGTAAATAATTATAAGCTATTTTTATAAGTAACACTTACTACTAATTAAACAACAATAAACCAACAACTATTGTTTAGAAACACTAAGAAACTTTGACTTAGAAACTTTATTTTTTTACTACTGGGTATGTTTAGTTTATAATATCACTTATCCATCTTACATTTATGTCAACTCTAGTAAACATACTGGGTAAATCAGGACCAACACATCCAGTAATAGTCCAAGATGTTATCCCAACTTGAACGTCTCCACACATCACCGGGCCTCCACTGTCTCCATGACAAATGCCTCTATCATTATCTATAGATTTTGTGCAAAAGGTAGTATCGCGGCATATATTGTACATTTTCTTAGTAGTTTCTACTTTAGCAATATGACGCATACACTCTTCCTTATCAATTATTGGGACTGAAGCAACTTTCAGTTTTTCAGTGCGAAATGGTGTATGGTCATCTTTAGAAGTAATTCCCCAACCCATTACTGTGCAGTTTAGTTCCGGATCATGTAAAAAACTTAAATCCATTTTAAAGTTTTCCTCGTCTAGAGGATGAGGGTCCATTAATCGGACAGGCCCTATTTTGTCACTGAATTTAAGTGGTGTAGTTAATTCCAGAACTGCAATGTCGAATCTGTTTATACAACTATACAAAACAAACAAAAAGCCATATTTATAATAAACAAAAATGTTGACAAATATTATTATCACTAAAACGTTTGAAGATTTAAAACCTCTTATATTATGTGTATACGACTCAATCAAAACTTTTAAACTATGTTTACATCATACTTTAGTCAATATATTACAATAAGAATTAATTAATTTTACTTGTGTATACTATTAATTTTAAAAGTTTTAATTATTTACTTTTCTTAATAATATTCTTTACTTTAATTACCAGAACAAAATATATCAAAAATGTATAGTAATATTGATGTATATTATAATAAATATACCAAGGAACTAAGCTCTTAAACATTTAAAGACATAAACACCCAAAGATATTTGAATGTGGTATCAAGGGATCGTACTTTAGGTTGTATGGTAAATTTCTGTCGAAAACAGTATAGAGGGTGATTATTTTAAGTGGGCCAACAATGGTATCTCAGAAACTATAAAAGTTACAACAAACTTTTAATAGGGGACCTTCCCTACTTTTTTCCTCACATAAAAATACTATATTAACATTTCCCAAAACTCCGACATTTTTTGAATTTGGTGGCCAACTTAATTTTTTTCAAATGGAAACCTCTATTTTTTATGTTGAGTTTCAAATGGGGATACAAGGTCAAGACATTTTTATTCTTTTGTATGTTTCCTAAACCTAACCATTTATGATATACAGCTTCTCAAATGTGAAATATTTAACAGCTGGATGTAAAAGCAATCAAAACAAATGCAATTTTAAAACTAAATAAGCTGTTTGTTCCGTTGCGTTGTTGTGACAATTCTTATTTAGTATTAGTATTGTTTCAGTGTTAGTCACAGTAGTAGTGTTAGTTTTTTAACAGTTAGTATTGACGTAGTATTATTACTATTACAGTAGTATTTAATTCATGTTTAATATTATTAGCATTCCATTAGTATTTAATTTGTTAACGTTTTAGATTTTTATTGATTTGCTATGAATTTCTGAAATAGTGATGTGTTTGATATGTTAGAAATTTATTTTACATGCCACAAGAACTGTACTCTGGCAGCAAACACGTACAGAAGAGCTCCTAGCCGTAAGGTTTAAAAACAATTGTTGAAAATATTAAAACCAGCGGAACTTTTGAAAGAAAAAAACAA
This sequence comes from Philaenus spumarius, assembly GCA_018207615.1. Taxonomy (NCBI): domain Eukaryota; kingdom Metazoa; phylum Arthropoda; class Insecta; order Hemiptera; family Aphrophoridae; genus Philaenus; species Philaenus spumarius. The sequence continues at coordinate 66,591 of JAGFPH010002579.1, read as the reverse complement.
AGAACAAATTAGTTGTCACTGAAGATGTAGGGATTAAAATCTTGTCCCATTTTGAGACCAAGCCTAAATTATTCATTAGGGATTTGTTGCAGGTATTACCTGTTTCATAATTTATTGCGGAAGTATAAATATACTCCAAAGACTCGAGTTTTGTAGAAGAAGCAACTGAAACCTTGAAGCAAAATATTCCTGTCTAAAATATTCTGGTTAGATGAAATCAATTTTTCAAACAAAGGAATGTACAACAAAAAAATAATCACTTCTGGTACACTGAGAATCCTTTGGTTGTTAGAGAAGGCAACCCACAAGTTAGATTTTATTTTAACTGTTGGTGTGCGTTGTTACACAATCGCATCCTGCCTGTGCATTTCAGAAAGGCAGTTTGAACGGTACTCGGTATACTAATGACATTTTAGAAAACGTTTTGCTACCCTCCATCGAAGATTTCTCTCTGCAACAAAGAAATCAATTAATATTTCAACATGTTGGTGCATCTGCACACAACATCGAGGAAGCTAGTGATTCTTAAATTTCCCAAATGGATGGATGGCTACCTATGGGTCCATAAAATAGCCTGCGGTTCTCCGGACTTAACTCCAATGGATTTCTTTCTGGGGATACATCAAACATCATCTGTACCAATCCCGTTATGATTCTGCTGAAGAAATGAAAAACAAAATTTCACAGTTGTTGAATGATATTCAGTAAACTGTGTTAACTAAGTAAAATGTATTTCTGTTTAGAGTTTTCTTTCATTTCTTGTAGACAATGTGTTTTTATTAGTTTTTTATACTAAGTATTAATCTGGAAAATCATCTTGACTGTTTTTCTTTTCTTTGTCTAAGAGTTTTACCCTTTATACTAACTCAACGTAGATTTTAGACCTTTTAGCTCAATATTATTGATTAGACCATTGTTGTTATAGTCATTTTAAAATGTTAAAAATGGTTATTTAAATATATTTGAGTACCCGTAGATTGATAATGGCTAATTTTAGGGTAAAATCCAAAGAATAAAAATACATTTTCTATCTGAAATTTCCAAAAAATACAGTATGTTTCATTTGAAAAAAATAAGGTGGCCGCCATATTGGAAAAATGGCGGAGTTTTTGGAAATTTTAATATTATAATATTAATGTAAGGGAAAAAGTAGGGAAGTCCCCATTTAAAGATAGTTGTAACTTTTATAGTTTCTGAGATACCAATGGTGGCCCACTTAAAAAAATCACCCTTTATATCTCTCTAATTGTTCGCTTATGTAACTAAAAGAATCAAACCTTATTATATCAATATATTTTTTTGTTTTATCCCCAGATATAATATTTATTGTTACTACGTTTACCTACATAGAACTTAAAGTTTATACCTCCTGAAATTTTATACTTATATTAAATTATACTAAAATACGTAGCAAAAAATCAGATTTGTATGTTGACTTACCCTAAAGAAATTATTGTTATTTTGTTTTAATGTATTTGTAAGTCTGTAGTAAGGGACATTAAAAGCAGCTCGTATAAAATGTTATCATACAGCAAGTGCAATGAAGGTAGACACATTAACAGACGTTTTAAAATATTAGATTACCTACGGGCTATAAATTGTGAAGGGAAAAGCGTTAAACGGAAAAATACTAAGGGAATTTAATTCATCACTAGTTGCTCTGCCCCTGGATGCTTCGCGTCCCAACCCCGCCTCGGTCTTCGGCATCAGATGGCTGCTTCGCTTCGCTCGCAGTTTTAAAATTCACTAAATAATCTCGTTAATCTTTGGCTCGTTTGTACATAGGTTTGTAAAATTTGATGCAGTACATGCAAGGGTTATTGAAATGTAATTAAAAGAAAACATAACCTGTTCGCAATTGAAACTCTAATTAAAATTTAGGCCTATGTTTATCTTTTTGTTTGTTTTCTTTTTTCTATTATCTTATATAAGTATAAATTAATAATTGAAAAAAAATACCTAGTTGAAATTGTGTTGTTGGCTCCCGGAATATTCCATTGTATATTTCATGTTAGCCTAGCCTAGAAAATTCCAGATAGATCCATATGTTAAACATATGATATCAGTCTACCATTATTAATGTCTATTTTATGGTTATTCATTTTCGTTACTATGGTGATATGTAAACAAATAAAATAATGTTCTTGTTTGTAATAAAAAAAAAAAAGATTTAAATATAGTGTTGTGACTGTTTAGATTTGTAGCATTGTATGTGATTTGAGTTAAATAAAGTGTGTCAACAGTGATATCGTAGTTTTATTTAAACGAATCAGTGTTTCGACGTTAAATTGGCGACCGTGACAGGATTTTTATTTCAACGTACTACGCTACTTTCTAAAAGATATTCCATAACGTATATTATAATCTGTGTGAATCTTACTGCAGTTTTTAAACATTACGTTCCGAACCTACTTTCATAACCTCAATTTTACTTAATCAATAAGATACGACGATGCAACGTTTCATGTCAATAACATGTTTAGGTTATGTTACACTATTTTTAATTGAAAAATAGGGAAATCTTATTTTATATAAGTTAAAATAACTATCGTATTAACCAAACACGAATGATAAATTTACCTTATTCGTTCGATTCTACAATACACTACACAGGATTAAAAGAAAACAACATGAAGAGCCTAGGAGAGCTGAAGAAAGGTGAATTATGCGAGGAATTAAAGAAAAGGGGTTTGGAAGAGGCTGGAACTAAAAATGATCTGTATTTACGTCTAAGAGAAGCATTGATAGAAGAAGGAAAAAACCCGGATACGGAAAAATTTGATACTAAATCGGTAAGTGAGAATTTGGCTCTTTTAAGGCTTTTAGAAGAAATTAGAGAACAAAATAGTCGAATTACAGAACAAAATAAGGAATTGAAAAATGAAATTTCGAATGTTAAAGAACAAAATAATAATTTAAAAGACGAAATTAGCAATCAGGTTAGGGCCACTATAGAGGAAAATTTAGGAGCAATTAATAGAAAAGTTTCCGATTTAGAAGAAGGCCTGGAAACTGTTTCTGGAAGGGTCCAGGCTGTAGAAGATAAGGTAGAGTCTAGTTTAAGGGAAGCCTCAAGTAGTATTAAAGATGTTAAAGGAAGAGTAGATAAGATTGAAGGAAGGTTAGGTGTGAAAGAAGCTGATTTGAAATTACAGATAGAGAGTATTTTAAGGGATAATCCGGTAGCTATTAACACTGGGTCAAATGTCTCTGTGGATCCCAGGGTGATAAGAGAAAGCCTGCCAGAATATCATGGTAGATTAGAGGAGGATCCAGAATTGTTCCTAAACAACTCAACAGCTTTACTAAAACGTTCTAATCTACCTAACGAAATATTTGTCCATATTCTCACTCAACAACTTAGGGGACCGGCAGCTACCTGGTGGAATAATTTACGGGGTCTAAATTTGGATTGGGAGTCTTTTAAAGAAGAATTTACATCTCGATTTAATTCAGTGGAGATTCAGGCCGCAGCCAATAAAAAATTTTTAACCGAGACCCAACCTACCGGAATGCGGGCAGGCGCATTCATTATTCAGAAATTGCAATTGTACCGACGATTACACCCTGACAGTAATGGCGATGATGCCCTGCCATATATAATTGATCTGTTAGGAGATAAGATTCGTCATTTAGTTAACGTGGCCCAACCGAAGACATTTAATGACTTACGGAGTATAATTCGAAAATTATAAGAAGAACATAGGATAGGGAGGAATGAAGAAAGGGACCGTAAATGTTATAATTGTAATAAAATAGGGCATTTGCGAGATAAGTGTCCTCAGAGGGAAAACTAAAATGGGACCTGTCTAAGCTGGGGAGGGCTGGTCCTGGGTGCTTAGAGGTACCCCAGCACAAACATAAATTCATTCAAGATAAGAAGAATAACGAAAGTGAGAGATGGCTGGGCGAGGACTGCATAGGACAAATTCTAAGCATTCAGGATCACTGCCGCCCAGCTATCCAATTAGTAATCAAGGACGTGACATACACCTGTATCTTAGACACACAAGCTAGTGGTTCATTTGTTAGTAATCGCATAATAAATGGTCTTCCGAAGCCGAAAGAAAGTAGAAATCACATAGTCAATGGCGCAGTAGAAGGCATTAGTTATAAGGTTGTTGGACAGACTATCTTGAGAGGGAAGTGTGCCAGTATGGACATAGAAATAGATGTGTTAGTTATCGATAAGTTAATGCCGGATGTGATACTAGGACATGATTTCTTGGAAAAATATCATGTAATCATTGACTATACAGTAAATGAGATATTTATGGGAGTAGACCATAGGAAAAGAGTGGCTTGGTATAACGGAAATCTGTCAATGAATAGAGACAAAGAGGAAGGTACGGAAATCGAAGGAAAATTAAACATCGGACCACTTAACAACCAGCAGGTATGCCAACTTAAAAATTTATTGAATCAATACCCAGAAGTTATAACAGAGAAAATTGGTTATACTAATACAGTGAAACATAAAATAGTGTGTAAGGATTATGAACCTATTAAACAGAAATCGTATCCGATGAATGCAGACAAACGAAATTTTGTGATTAAGAAAATTCAAGAAATGGAGGAACAAGGATTAATTTAACCATCTCAATCTGGCTGGGCATCACCAATTGTTCTACCGAAGAAAAAGAACGGCGATTATCGACTCTGCGTCGACTATCGAAAATTAAACAACAAGACTGTGAACGACGCCTATCCAATGCCCGACTTAAAGGCTATATTGAAGAGAGTGAATGGTGCTACCATCTTCACCACGATAGATTTGAACTCGGGTTATTGGCAAGTGGAAGTTGAAGAGACGTCGAGACCACTCACCGCCTTCACAACACCCAGAGGTTTATACCATTTCAGAGTGATGCCTTTCGGGTTAAAGAATGCTCCAGCAACTTTTACGCATCTTATGGAGGAAGTTTTGTCTGGATACACAGGTGAATTTTGTCAGGTATACCTAGATGATATTTTGATTTATAGCAAGGATTTTAATGCACTTCTTGTACATCTAGCAAAAGTTTTAGAAAGGCTTAAAATACATGGATTAACTTGTCAGCTTAAGAAATGCAATTTTGCGTCCTCGAGAGTAGAGTACCTTGGCCATGTTTTGACACCGGAAGGATTAGAGAGACAACCAGAAAAGAATAAAGCCATAGCCGAAATGGAACGACCTCGAACAAAACGACAAGTTCGCCAATTCCTTGGTACCTGTGGTTGGTATAGTAGTTTTGTTCCCCAATTTGAGATAATAGCCGCTCCATTAACTGATCTACTGCATGAAAAGAAACCGTTCAAATGGACTGGAAAAGAAGAAAAAGCATTCCAAGATTTAAAGAGAACCATATGCGACGCACCTAGACTAGCGCATCCAGATCCGTCAAGAATGTTGTGCCTGCAAACTGACGCCAGCGATTTAGGGTTAGGTGCAGTTTTATTCCAAGAAAACAAACAAGGGGGCAGAGACATCATAGAATACGCCAGCAGAAAAATTCAACCTGCCGAGAAAAATTATTGTACAGCCGAGAAAGAAGCATTAGCAGTAGTATGGGCTGTTGGAAAGTTTCGGGGCCATCTAGAAGGAAGAAAATTTAAATTATATACAGAAAATTCAGCGCTTCGTTGGTTAAACTCAGTATCTGGAACTAAGTCAAAGTTAATGCGATGGGCGTTGTTATTGGCTGAATTCGATTTTGAAGTCATACATGTCTCTGGAACGTCCAATCAGGCAGCAGATAGTCTCTCACGCAACCCCTCCGACGAGTCTAGACAAGCAGAGACATTACCAGAGAGGGAAGTACCCACACCACCGAAAACAACTGAACAACCTCCAGTTCTCATGGCTTTGGACAACGGGTTCGGCAAAGAGTTAATTAAAAAATGGCAAGAAGAAGATGAAGTCTGTAAGAAGATGATTGATTGGATTAGAAGTCGAAGCGACGACAGATTGGGTGTTCCAAGAAGTTTTAAGGTGTGTTACAAGAACTTACGGCTACAAGATGGTATTCTTGTCTACGTGTCAAAGTTCGCTAACCAGTCACCAGTTACAGTCCTTCCAAAAGCTTACGTCAACTCAGTGCTCCAAAAGTACCATGACAACACGGAAGCAGTACACCCCGGCCGAGAAGAAACATACCATTCGATCCGTCAGCGATTTTTCTGGGTGGCTATGAAGAAAGACATCGCAGCATATGTTAGATCGTGCTCCATCTGCGCTCGCACTAAGGCAACCAATCAGAAACCGAATACAACGTCACGTGGTTGACAGCCCCATCAACCATGGGAGGTACTTGCCATCGACATCATGGGTCCATACCCCCGCACATCTCGGGGTAAAACTAACATCTTGGTTGTCACCGATTTATTCACCAGATGGGTAGAAGCCTTCGCCATACCAGAAGCCACATCAAGTCGCATATTACATCTCTTGCGTACAGAAGTCTTCAGTCGATATGGGTATCCTAGGTGTCTGCTCTCCGATAATGGCAGTCAATTCACTTCTCGACTCTGGAAGCAAACGTTATACCAATGGAATATCGAACATTGGACAACTCCAATCTACCACCCTCAAGCCAACCCTACTGAACGACGAAATCAAGAACTGAAGAGAATGCTACGAGTTCTTCTAGTCGACAAACTACACAAGAAGTGGGACGAACATCTACCCCAGTCATTACTCGCCTTGCGACAGAGAACCAATCGCGTCACCGGCCATTCACCAGCAGAACTTTTCTTGGGTCGACCGATACGTCGCATTGGTGATTGGAGTCTACCGGCTACGACTAACAACAACCAGCAAACAGTGGAACAGTGGTATTCCGCCCAACAACAACAGGGTCGGCAAATGCAGACAAAAGCAGCGGACCGCACACTGAGACAGGCTGAAGCTATAAATGTCAAAGAAGAAAAAGAGCTACAACCCAGTCAACTGGTAATGAGACGAAACCACGTACTCAGCAACAAGGCCAAAGGTTTCCATGCAGGTCTGGCACCCAAATGGTTGGGGCCTTACACTGTCGCAAGAAAACTTGGAGAGGGCATTTACGAGCTGAAGACCAATCCTCCAGTCAAGGTGCATGCTGCTGAGCTGAAACCACTGGAACAACCACTCCGAACGGTGAATCTTTCCGGGACTGGAAGCGACGCTTCAGACAGCCCAGAAACGGAGGAAGAGCAGGTACATGGATACAATTAATCTCCGGCCCAGAAAATAAGAAGATAATGTATTTTTATAATTTATATCGCTGACTGTTAGGTTGTAGTATGGTCCTTCGGACCGGAAGGTTTGTGAAGAGTTTCAATGTGTCGCAGGGTTATGGGGGGGAGTGTTGATGCAGTACATGCAAGGGTTATTGAAATGTAATTAAAAGAAAACATAACCTGTTCGCAATTGAAACTCTAATTAAAATTTAGGCCTATGTTTATCTTTTTGTTTGTTTTCTTTTTTCTATTATCTTATATAAGTATAAATTAATAATTGAAAAAAAAATACCTAGTTGAAATTGTGTTGTTGGCTCCCGGAATATTCCATTGTATATTTCATGTTAGCCTAGCCTAGAAAATTCCAGATAGATCCATATGTTAAACATATGATATCAGTCTACCATTATTAATGTCTATTTTATGGTTATTCATTTTCGTTACTATGGTGATATGTAAACAAATAAAATAATGTTCTTGTTTGTAATAAAAAAAAAAGATTTAAATATAGTGTTGTGACTGTTTAGATTTGTAGCATTGTATGTGATTTGAGTTAAATAAAGTGTGTCAACAGTGATATCGTAGTTTTATTTAAACGAATCAGTGTTTCGACGTTAAATTATGAAACCAGGCTTAAATATATTAACAGTAATTACAAGATTAATTATAACTTCAAAAACATGCTTTAGAAACGTGAGAGGCTTTCACTACGATTTTAGTCCTAAAGTCAACTAAAGTTTTGAATCCAAGCTTAAATATACTAAAAATTATTGCAGGATTAACATAAACTCAATACTATGTTTCAGAAATGAGCCAGTCCTATATTACAAAATTGACTATTAGAATGTATCCATCTTTGCCAAGTTTACCTTTTTTTTTTGACAAAATAAATTGTTAAATCAGGCCCAATATTTTCTAATTCCAACGTGCTAAAACAGTACAAATTAGCTTGTTTTTTTAACAGTAATTAAAAACTATCCAATGAACAGCTGATTTTTGATAATACTAAATCTCAGTCCTATTCCACTCTATTTCCAACATGCTAAAACAGTATAAATTAGCATGTTTATAAACAGCTGTTTTGATCGCTTTATTTACTATTTCGTTGTTATTTTGTAACCAACATGGCAACCCATAAGACCCTATGTTAAAATTTTTCAACTTTTAAATTAGATTTTATAAAAAAATTGCGTTTTTACACGAAATCAAAAACTACACCTAAATACAAAATTTCTTTGAATTCGTTAAAGCCGTTTTCGAGATCCGCGACAGATACAAAGATAGGTACAAGAATTGCTCATTTAAAGTATTGGGATACTGTATAACTTTTAACTGTAACTAATTTTATTCATTGCTATTGAATTTCATATTTCAAAAAAATAGGTTTAATGTTCAAAATGATCGGATATACTTTTTGATGTGTATGTTGACTTCTTGATGTAAAATTTTTAGATATTTTATTAATTTTAATAATTTGTAGTTAACACTATACAATAATTCGAACTTAATTTTGATTCTAGAAAGTGAATATATATGTAAATATCCTTGGAGGATGGCATTTATTTCTCGGTTCTATGTTTTATAATCCATATAATTAATTTATGTTCTTCTAACAAAAGATTTAGTGAAAAGAAACACAATCGTCGTTAAGTTAGTTTAAATAGTACTTTTACTTACTCATTGCTAATGTCTACGCTTTTATGGTCTGGATGTACATAAAACTGTTTTATTTTAGATGTTGAAGTCGCGTTATTAGGAACTACACTCCCAGCGAAAAGCTTAAATTCTTTTGGATGTCGTACAGTACAATTCGAACACTTTTCATCGTCGACATCTTTACCACAATTACATTTCGTAATACAATGTGCTGCTGTCAACGCATATTTATTGGTCAATATAGTGGCTCCACATGAGGATTCTTGAACGTTTACGTACGATCCTCCTGCTGGTGTAAAGATCTAGAATTATACAAAATCTAAATTCTGATTTATTTAGTACAATAAACACAAAATGCTTGATTAGTGCGTAATCTAACATTAACTTGCTACTAATATATGCATTTATTATGTCAAAAATATTAGGTTGATAAAACAAAAATAAAATTCCATAAATATATTTTGAATTTTCCAACCATGAACACATCAAATACTAGGTTACATTTACCAAGCAATCTCTTAATTTTTTAAACTATCTAAAACATTTAATTACCGAACCGTTTTACGAACAAAGCTAAAATCTTTACTGAACAATCTTATTTTTTTAAATATCTAAAACATTTAATCGCCGAACCGTTTTGAGAAATAAAGCTTAAGTCTTTACGAAACAATCTCTTATTTTTTTTAATATCTAAAACATTTAATTACCGAACCGTTCAGACCGATAAAACCGATAATATACCTGCAAAATCATCACTTAATTTTGTAAAACACTGAACTACCGAACCTTTTGGCAAATGGTTGAAATCTTACAAAACAATCTCTTAATTTGTAAATTTCTAAAATATTCAACTAACGAACCGTTCGGCACGACAAGGCCGTCATTCAAAACAATCTCTTAAATTGTACATCTCCAATACTGTTAACTATTGAACTGTTTGGAACGGCAAGGCTAATATTTATTACCAAACTGTTTGGAACAAGAATGGAATTTTAAAAAACAAACCCTTAACTTTACATTTCCAAAATATGTTATTACAGAACTGTTCGAAAATATAATATTATAAAAAAAAAAACATTTCTTAATACATTTGTAAAACACTTACTACCGAACCATTGACAAGGTTGGAATCCTTACAAAACAACCTCTTAATATTTATATTTCTAAAACATTTAATACCAAACCATTTTTCACATGGTTTAAATCTGACAAACCAATCTCTTTTAACCGATATACATGACAAGGCTGAAATCTTACAGGACAATCTAACAATTCGTGGGTTTAAAAATATTTACTTAACTAACTGTTTGTCAAAAGGTTCACATTTTACAAAATAATCTCTTAAACTGTTTATTTACCTGCCGAACCGTTCGGCACAACAAGGCTGAAATGTGTTTAAAAATCTTAATTTTTAAATTTCTTTTAAATACCCAACCGTTCTGCATGACAAAACCTTTCGGAACAAGAC
>JAGFPH010002579.1:0-35879 GCA_018207615.1 Philaenus spumarius | reverse complement strand
CATTTTAAAAAGAACTTAAATTCTTAGCCTACATCTTATCTTATCACATTTTTTATTGTAGGCTATGAATTACAACGTACTATAGAGCACTCTCTTTGAGAACGAATTATTCCGTAACACTTTTGCTCTATAATAGCTGCAGAATAAGTTAATATCACCTACTGGAAGAAATAGGCTTTGTCTGGCCTAGGTGATATAACTGGTTGTCTAATATTTAGCTGTCTAAATATTTCGACCAAAAAATTACTCAAAATTAACCTTCCAGTAATCGTAATTAAGCTCAGTTTAGAACACAAGAAATTAAGTTTACTTATTATCCACCTCAAGGTAATGAGAACAATGGAGCTGAACTTGTAAATAACTTTATTTGTACTTTGGATATTTTGATAATGCAACACTTTGATTATAATTTAAACAATAGGAACTATGGTAATGAATATGCAAACAATAGGTAAGTGAAAACTAAAACTTGTTTATACTGTAAAATAATAATTAACCATTTATTCAAAACTAAAAAACATAAATCAAAATATTCTCTCTTTGTTGGTACCTTCCCAACGAATACAATTTTTAACCAATTAAATTTAATTTTAATTCTTCTTAATTAATTAATAAAGACAGAACAAATTGACTATTTCAAATGATTTTAATTATTTAAATTAATTATCTTTATTGTATTCGTTTACGAACTTTAATTATTCAATTTATTTTATGACTTGAATTTAATTAATTTTAAAACAATTTATTATTTACGACTTATATTTAAAAATATACACCAAGAAAACAATATATTTATAATCCTACCTAACCCAGTATATTTAATAAATTTAATTGAAGCTAATCAGGCAAATTTATAGGGGACAGTATTATAAGTACGCTTTTCACAGACCTTTTAGCGACTCTTAAGTTGGCCGTCTTTAACGGTGCTGATGTTGTTTGGATGATGCAGGTTGGATAGCAGGGTTGAGTTGCTGTCGATGCTGAAGTCTATTGCAGTTGTACAGCGTGCTGTGATCTTGGAGTTGTGTTCATTTTACAGTTGTACTTGGCTGAATAACAGCTTATTGGTGGTTAGAGATTTCTTCCTGGTGTCCGGGATTCGCTCGTTCTTTTCCAGCGTTGTTAACAACTCATGTCCTATAGGCTCGCCAGTCTAGTTCTTGAAGTTCCAATAATGAAGTCGATTTACTACCTCATTGAAGTCCTCGTAGTTTCAATATTATTTGACTAATATTGACCAATGATGAACATCGCAACTTCTCTCACTAGTGAACTGTAGTAACTTGTAGTAAAAACTGATAATTTATAACTGATATTAATTTTTCATTTATGTTAAACGTAGTAAACTTTTTTCTAAGTCCAATTTATCTAAGATAGTAAAAATTGAAGAGTCCAGCGTGACAAGTACTCTACATTGAAGATTTATAATTCGTAAGAGTCTGAAGAGTTTTAATAATAAGTGAGGCCCAGGACATCGTGTCCCGCGCTTATATAGTGTCCATTTCCCCTAGATCTGTTACCAACCTGTTAACATACACTACGTTTTTCTTATTCATTAACTTTGATTTTTCCGTGGTTTTGCTTCTCCAGATAGTTTCCCTTAATTTTCCATAAATTATCCAGATTATTTTTATTATTCCATTGTACTTTTTATCTTCTTTATTCTATTGTTTTCGTTAATTACCTTCCCTTTTAGGTTGGTTTTACCCTATCTCGTTTCTGATTGACAGTTGATTCCCCGCGCATTCTATCTTGTTATCTCTGTATAACCACTATTGTTCTCCTTCTTTTGTCTTTAACTCCTTTCGGCGTTGTTAGTTTTTTCCGCGAGTGAGCTTTTCTGGTTCCTTGAATTTTCCTCTTCCTTCGCGAATTCGAGTGGTGATCGTACGACTTTACGTTCTCGCGGGAAGTTTCTCGTGCCTTTCTCGTTACGTTTTCCGGGAAAGTTTTCCAGTTTTTCCAACTCGCGATTTTCTTTTCTTCTATTCTGTATTCCTTTGCTAAATTATGTAATAGCCGCCATTTTGTGAATTTTAATTTGTTTTTCTTGGAGTTATGAGACTTATAAAAGTTACGATTTTTCTGTTTTTTTATTTAACTAATTTCCCGAAATTTATTTGGTATACTAAATTTTACATACATTATATACTCTACTACTTTAACTTTAATTATTATAATCTTTAAAAATTTAATTTTCTTATTTATTTTGACTCTAAGGTGTGAAAATTCTTACTCTTTTTCCTACAATAATATTTAAACTTTTCTTTGATTTTCCTATAAAACTTTCCGTTTACAAATACTTGTTATGATTACACTTTACTTAACTTTATTTCTTTTATAATTAAATGACAAAATTAAACTTGACGATTTTAACTAACTTCTATAATATTGAAAATTCGTTATTTTTTTATTCCACCTTTCTTTTAGGACTATTCTTTATTAAACCAAAAACACCTTTCTTTCTGACTTTTGAGAAAATTTGAAATTTTCCCTTAACTTTAGACTTGAATTACGTAAGCATTATTTAATATTGCTATTTGGGAATTGCAAACCTGACACACACGTGTTTAGCGTAATGTGTTTCCTTTAGAAAAACCCAAATACATAATATTCCTTGACCCTGGCATTCCCGAAGAAGTCATAAATCAGAGGCTAAGTTCTTTTTGCATTTCTGGACAAGTCAGGGTTCAACAGTCGCTTCCGTAGATAACGCCCCGCTCGTCCTAACTTGTTGATGGCTGCACTACATACGATCAAGATTCCATGCTGGCCTAGAAATATCGCTTTTTACAAAATTTTTGTAAAAATTTAAAAATTTCTGGAATTACACGGGTCCTGACCGTTGTAGCTACACCTCTGAAAATATCTGATTTCGTCGAGCATTCCAGAAATCCAAGATATAAAAAACCCATTTACTACAAAAACATTTCCCTTTCAAATTTACTGTCACCTTTCTCTATTTATATTTTAGTTTTGTTCTGCCTTTTTCTATCTAAATTTACATACATTGACATTCATATTCATTTTATATTATATTATATTTTTATAATTCATTTGCTTACTCCTTCCTGGAGTTTATAGTTCCTGAAAACACATTATTACATTTAAATTAATTTGATTCATTTCATTTTGAAATGTCCACCTCACTTTGTTTGTTCACTTGGTCCACTGAAACATATCTATTTTACATAATAACTTATACTATATTTACATGGGTCACATTGAAATTTTGCCTGTTCAACGAAAAACAATATCTTTATACTGGGTTAACATAATACTACCTGATATTGAAAACGCTTTTCAAAATTCCCCGTGTTTACCACTAACGCGATTTTATTTAATTTTATTCAACAATTACCCCTTTTTTGTTTTTATTTTATTGAGAATCTTTTTATTTTTTAATTTATTTTTATTTTCCTTTCTACTATTTACAAGTCTTGATTTGATTTCACCATCTTTTCCATCGTTCATTTTTTCTTTCTTGTTTGATTTTTCATTTTTGAGCGAAGCAATACAATTTTTCAATCCATTTTTCGTTTGTCAATTTTTAGAGAAGCAACACCTTTTATCGTTTTCATCAGTTAAGAGAAGAACCTTTTACCAATTCATTTTCGTAGCATAGAGAAGAACCACCTTTTTTATTTTATTTTTCAAGTTTACGTTTTTGAAGAAGCACCTTTTTCATTTTACATTTTCCTTTTATCAGTTTTTAAATTTATAGAAGCATCACCATTTTTATTTTCCATTTCGAAGTACGAAGAACCACCTTTTTCGATTTTTTTATTTACGGTCTTAGCTCACCGAAAACTTGCTAACCGATTTTTTTCATTTGATTAACCCTTCATTATTTCCTTTTATTTTAGGGATTCCTTTCCCCCTTTCCTGCCACGTCCATTTCGTCAATTTGCAAGACATCAGGAACTTTAATGCCATGTTGTCTGTGATGATAAATAAGGGCGCTCTTACAACCAACGGTCGAAACTTCTTCAATCCATGCACGATCGCCAATAGCTCCAGCTCGCAGATGGTGTAATTTGTTTCATAGGCTTTCAACGTTCTACTTACAAAGCCTATGACCTGCTTGTCGCCGTTCTTGTCTAGCTGGTATAGCTGGCTAGCTATAGCTCCCGTGTTTGCATTTGTCTGAAGAAACGTCTCCTTCCCCTCTTCTGGATGTGCTATCACCACAGACTCCTTGAATAGCTCCTTGACGTTACGGAACGCTTGCCGCATCTCTTCTGACCACTCGTACTTCCGGTCCTTCTGCAACAGTCGGTACAACGGCCTGGTGGCTCCTGCATACTTCGCTGTGACCTGGAGTAGTAATTCACGAAGCCTAGGAATGACTGCAACTGCTTTACACTTCGCGGCTCTGGAAACTCTTTAATGTTTGACAACTTCTCTGGATCCGTGCGTATTCCTGATGGTGCGAAAATAAATCCCAAGAACTTCACCTCCTCTTGACAGAACACCGTCTTCTTGGGGTTTATTGTCAATCCTCCATCTTGAAACTTTTCGAAAATCTGCTCTAAATGCTGCATATGGTCTTCAAATGTTTCGGATAAGCACAACAAATCATCGACATAATTTAAAGTAAAACCTTCCACCTCTCCTCCTAAGGTTAAGTCTACCATCCTTACCAAAGCTGCTAAAGAATTCTGGAGCCCAAAGATTACCACTTTGAAATTGTACAACTTATTGTCGAACAGGAATCCTGTGTACTTCTTGGACTCATGTGTGAGTGGAATCTGCCAGAAACTAGAAGTCAGATCTGTTTTGCTGATATACTTAGTCCTTCTTCTCTTCCTAAGTATGTTTTCAATCGGTGGCGCGCTTTCGTAATCAGGTGTTATTATTTTATTTAGTCTTTTTACATCCATACAGAGGCGTATGGAACCGTCCGGCTTCATTACGGTGACCATCGGATTGATGTATGGCGTCCGAGAACGTTCAATTATGTCGTTGTTTAACATTTGGTCGATTTCCTGCCTAACTAATTTTCTATGATTCATTGGAATCGAATAGTTTCTATTGACATCCACGATAGTTTTTGGATAGTTCACGAATGTATCAGTTGACGTTACTTTCAACTCGTGAACATACTTATTGGACCGACCAGGCAATTCCGAAAAAAACTAGTTTATATTTATTAATTAATTTCTGTAAAGTGCCTTCTTGTTTCTCCGTTAGTATAGTAGCATGACTATACTCCTTACCCAAACTTATTGTATTGCAATGGAATTTCGTAAGTGCGAACTGTCCTTTTGAACTTTTATTGTTATCGCTTCCTACCTTGGCTCTAACGGAAGCTTGTAGGCCTAAGTTAGTTTTCTTTCTTACGTGCTTTCTATTAAACACTCTCTTATGGAACTGTTTCTTGTTTTGCATTGGTAAAATTTCTTTAAATTTAACCTTAGTTCCTTTGCAACGTTTCCCATCATAAGTCGAGTTGTCTTGAAGGGCTAGTCCTCCGATAGACTTCTTTCTATTCTGTGTGTTTAACAACTTTTTAGTGTTATTATTATTTGTGTTGAAGTAATTATTTACATTATGGTTAAGTGATGTTGACGAATTTGCAGTGTTTTGGATACAATTTACATTGGAATTACATTTATATAGGCTGCTACGCTCGCACGCTGATTTGGTACTTGGCTCCTTTACGCCATCATACCGAACATTTATTTTATTATTATTTTTATTTATTTTATATTCACGCGAATTTGCATCACGGGTTTCCTTAGAGAACCTTCGTTGACTACAAATTTTTAATTTATAATTTTCTTTATTCCGTTCCTTCCGTTGAATTTGTAAACTCCTTGTTACAGATTGATTCAACCCTTCTTCATTGCGTGATCTTTTAAAGCATTCTATCCCACCAGTTGTCTCCGCCTGCGTGTCCTTACATCCTTGACCTTCCATACTGTTTTTCGCTTCATTTACACACGGTACATTTTCTATTTGAATTCTTTCATTTAACGCGTTTGTTGAATTTTTTATAATTGAATTTTCTTCATTCGTAATTATTTTATTGTTTTTATTTTCCTTTAAATTAATTTCTTCCTGTTTATTCACCTTTTCGCCTTTTTTATAATTATAATATCGCGAAGTAATATTAAAACTTTTTCCCTTTATTTGGCTTATTGCCGCCTTCTTATCAATGAACGGTATTTTAATATTTTCCTGCTTTACCTTAAATATTACAAATTTTTCCTCCATATTTACTTTCGCCTGTACTCATACAGCAAATCACATCCCATAAGTACCTTTGATTTTAAACCTTTAACCACTAATAACTTTAAGTCCACGAATTTTGTTAACAACTTAACTCTTAGTATTATTTGTTTACTAACTTTTTGCACTTTTCCTTTTAATGCCGTGATGATTTCCACATTGGATACAGAAAGCTCCATAATCTCATCTTCATCCGCCTTTAGTTGTTCAACGTATTCTTGTTGAATTACGCTCTCCGCTCCTGTATCAATTTCAATGAAACTCGTGTTTTCTCCGATTTCCACTAATATCGCCGGAATTTCATCTATCGGTTTTTCCTCAAATACTAGTTCCTCCTTGTTACTTAACAAATCTTCCCTAATATTTAAATGCAAACTTCCGAGTTGTTTTTGTTTACCTTCGCTTTCCCTGTTTATTATTTCCTTCTCGGTTTCAGGTTCGATCCTAGGAATGGGTGCTATTTTTTTCTATAGTTTTTATTTTGTTTACATTCAATTTTTTATTATTATTATTTATTTTTATGTTCGAATTTGTTATTTCCACAGCCCTGTCTGTCCGATTTAATCCTTTATTAGACAGAACCTCTTTTTTTAGTTTTTTTGGCCTCTGGTTGGAATTACCATGAAAAACCAGCATGGGAGCATGGGTGTTGAGCATGGGATCTATTGACGGGTAGGTGACTAGGTGCTGGGTTTTGCCTATTTATATTCTGCGTGTTTTGCGCGTTTTGAACGTTTTGCGGTCTGTTCCCGCTCCTAGCCTCTTCCATCATATCAATGTGGTTTAAAAAAGTTATAGCCTCCTTTATTGTCTTGCTTGGCCTACAGATACTTGCTAATTTAATTTGATCATTAAAATTCTGTAATATGGTAAATACTAAGAAATGTTCAGGTATAGGGGGATCTAGGTCTCCTGCTTTATTCACCATCATACAAAAATAGTCGGTTCTATTTATACTAGTACTATTTTCGAAATATCGGCCATTCTCTATCCTATTTCGTACCAATTTTTGTTTTTGTACCGACCAATAATTTTGTAAAAATTCCTCCCTAAATTCCACATATTTTATATTCTCCCTTTTAATCACGGTCCACCACTCTTTTGACCAGCCAAATAAATGTCGTTCTACAAATTTAATTTTCTCGCTATCCCCTAAAAATGGATTTAGCTCTTCCATTAAATTTTCCACCTCCCGCAAAAATTGTTTAGGGCGTTCCCTTTGATTTCCCCAAAAATCTATTTTTGCCTCCTCGCTTTTGTATCTCGGCATTACTAGGCCTATACCTCGCGAAGTCGCTGATTGGCTGCCTAACTCACCTAATTTTTTTCTACTATGACAAATCTATTTTCCATTACTTTAAAATTTGTATCTGTAGTTTGTTTAATCGTACTTGTTGTTTCTTCAAAGTACTGGATTTTTCCCGCTTTATCTTCTACTTTTTCCTCCATCTTCTGGTGCTGTCCTTTACACCTTTCCGCCTCTGCTTCCAGGCTCTTCTCCATTTCTCCCAGCTTTCCAGAAATTAGATAGTATAACTCCTTCTGCTCATTTTCCCTCTGCTTCATTTCGGCTTCTTTTTCTTCCGGAATCTTCTCCTCCTTCTTTCTTTCTTCCTGTCCCTTTCTTAATGTTCTTTTATCTCCCATCGCTCCATTTATTCTTTCTTCTCCTTCTCCCTTAAGTTATTTTCTTCTTCTTCTTTCTTCTCCCTTAATTTCTTTTCTTCTTTTTCTTTTTTCTCCCTTAATTTCTTTTCTTCTTCTTCTTTTTCCCCCTTAATTTCTTTTCTTCTTCTTCTTCTTTCTTCTCCCTTCGTTCATTGTCCTTTTTATATTGTTCGAAGAAGTCCTTTAATTCCTTATTAGCCATGTTTAATTTATTTTGGTAATTTTAATTCAGTTTAACTTGTTTGTTTATTTATTCTTCCTTTATTTGCCTTGTCGAAAAAAATCTCAATAGATTTATTTTTAAATTTAATTTTAATTTCCCTATTTAAAACCCTTAACAAACCCTATTTTCACAATTTAACCACGGCAAATTAATTTTAATTTTTTGATTCTTTATTTTTTTACTCCCCCTCTATTACACGAACGCGAACTGAACCCATAAAATATTTAAGTCGTTTAAAAATAGCAGTAGTATGTCTTATATCATTCATGAAATTCCAGAAGTTCTCGCCAGTATAGTTCCTGAAGTTCCAATAATGAAGTCGATTTACTACCTCATTGAAGTCCTCGCAGTTTCAATATCATTTGACTAATGTTGACCAATGATGAACATCTCAACTTCTCTCACTAGTGAACTGTAGTAAAAACTGATAATTTATAACTGATATTAATTTTTCATTTATGTTAAACGTAGTAAAACTTTCTAAGTCCAATTTATCTAAGATAGTAAAAAATGAAGAGTCCAGCGTGACAAGTACTCTACATTGAAGATTTATAATTCGTAAGAGTCTGAAGAGTATGAAGAGTCTGAAGAGTTTTAATAATAAGTGAGGCCCAGGACATCGTGTCCCGCGCTTATACAGTGTCCATTTCCACTAGATCTGTTACCAACCTGTTAACATACATTACGTTTTTCTTATTCATTAACTTTGATTTTTCCGTGGTTTTGCTTCTCCAGATAGTTTCCCTTAATTTTCCATAAATTATCTAGATTATTTTTATTATTCCATTGTACTTTTTATCTTCTTCATTCTATTGTTTTCGTTAATTACCTTCCCTATTAGGTTGGTTGGTATTACCCTATCTCGTTTCTGATTGGCCGTTAATTTCCAGCTCATTCTATCTTGTTATCTCTGTATAACCACTAATGTTCTCCTTCTTTTGTCTTTAACTCCTTTCGGCGTTGTTAGTTTTTCCCGCGAGTGAGCTTTTCTGGTTCCTTGAATTTTCCTCTTCCTTCACGAATTCGAGTGGTGTTCGTACGACTTCGCGTTCTCGCGCGAGGCCCGCACGTGCCTTTCTCTTTACGTTTTCCTAGAAACTTTTCCAGTTTTTCCAACTCGCGATTTTCTTTTCTTCTATTCTGTAATCCTTTGCGAAATTATGTAATAGAAGCCATTTTGTGAATTTTCATTTGTTTTTCTTGGAGTTATGAGACTTATAAAAGTTACGATTTTTCTGTTTTTTTATTTAACTAATTTCCCGAAATTTATTTGGTATACCAAATTTTACATACATTATATACTCTACTACTTTAACTTTAATTATTATAATCTTTAAAAATTTAATTTTCTTATTTATTTTGACTCTAAGGTGTGAAATTTCTCACCCTTTTTCCTACAATAATATTTAAACTTTTCTTTGATTTTCCTATAAAACTTTCCGTTTACAAATTCTTGTTATGATTAAACTTTACTTAACTTTATTTCTTTAATAATTAAATGACAATTAAACTTGACGATTTTAACTAACTTCTATATATTGAAAATTCGCTATTTTCTTATTCCACCTTTCTTTTAGGTCTATTCTTTATTAAACCAAAAACACATTTCTTTCTGGCTTTTGAATTAATTTGAAATTTTCCCTTAACTTTAGACTTGAATTACGTAAGCATTATTTAATATTACGATTTTCGAATTGCAAGGCTGACACACCCATGTTTAGCGTAATGCGTTTCCTTTAGAAAAACCCAAATACATAATATTCCTTGATCCTGGCATTCCCGAAGAAGTCATTAATCAGAGGCTAAGTTCTTTTTGCATTTCTGGACAAGTCAGGGTTCAACGGTCGCTTCCTTAGATAACGCCCCGCTCGTCCCAACTTGTTGAAGGTTGCACTACATACGATCAAGATTCCATGCTGACCTAGAAACATCGCTTTTTACAAAATTTTCCGGAGTTACACGGGTCCTGCCCGTTGTAGAATATTATATTTCAACTCAAACATCATCTGCCTTTTTGAACAGGAACTTAATGTGTATCCTATTTATATTTATCAGTGGGTTGATTGTGTGACTATTATAATTGAACTCCTACATCAAATATGCATTTTAAAAAGAACTTAAATTGTTAGCCTACATCTTATCTTATCACTTTTTTTATTGTATGAATATTATATTTCAACTCAAACATCATCTGCATTTTTGAACAGGAACTTAATGTGTAGTATACTTCTTATCTTATATTTATCAGTGGGTTGATTGCAGGGCCGTCCTGACCATATTTTTGCGCACTTGCGGACCTCAGGCACCACCAGGAAATTTTTTTGAAAAATATGCTGCTTAAAACGAGTTTTTAATCTAATTTCTTATGGTATAAGCAACAAAAATATTCATGCATTTTAGTTGTTTTAAAACAATTTTTCCTTAACATTATTAAATACTTTTTATATTTTGTTATGTATTTATACATTAGATTTATTATTCTTATTTTTATTGTATTGTTTAACAAACATTTTTTTTTAATAGGATCATAAAATGCATTTTTAAAGTAAAGTCAATGTAAACAAATACAAAATAAAAAGGCACACTTTATTTAACACAAAATTAACTAAGAAAGACAAAAGAACTAAAGTATTGATTGTAACATCATTTATGAACCCCTTTCATTTCATTTTAAATAAATGTTTAAAAGCAGATATTTTAAACACTATAAGTGGGTAACAGTAATTTAAGAATAAAGGTATTAGTACACTGAATAAAAGGCAAAAATTGAACTGTGTATTGATTGATTCAATATTAACAATAACAGTTATAATTCATTGTTTTCATCGTTCGAAGGATCAATCTTATTTTACTTATTTATTTGTTTAACTTTATTTATTTTAAAGTGGAAATTATTTATACATTATAATATAACGAACCAAACATAAAACAAAACATACCGGTAGGCCTACTCTAGAAGCTAGTTCTCAATTAGTTTTTGTAATTACACCAAACGGTAAATATAAGTGCTGTATGATAATGTAAAAATAAATAAGTACATATAACAGATGTTTGGGGGATCAAAGTTATTAAAAAACGATTTCTTCAAAACTACTGAACGGATGGAATGAAATTTGGTATGTAGCTTCCTCTAGGGCCATAGGTGCTCACTAAGAAAGGGTTTGAAAAGATTCGAAATTTTAGGGGGGGTTTGGGGGGGATCAAAGCTATTAAAAAACTATTTCTTCAAAACTACCGAACGGATTGGAATGAAATTTGGTATGTAGCTTCCTCTAGGGCCATAGATGCTCACTAAAAAAGGGTATGAAAATTTTCGAAATTTTAGGAGGGGTTTGGGGGGATCAAATTTACTAAAATCATAATTTCAGATCTTTTATTATTATGACAATAGTGCTTTTATTATTTAAGATCTATATATATAAAAGCCAAACACCACTCACTGACTGAACACTTAAAAAGAATACAATTACGTTAAAAAGACTAAAAATACCAACCAAATCGGGCAATGCCATACGGATCAGCTAGTCTTATATATTTATCAGTGGGTTGATTGTGTGACTATTGTTATAAAAATAACTTAAATGTGTAGCCTACATCTTATCTTATCTTATCTTATCAGTTTGTTTATTATATGCATATTCAAATTCAACTCCAACACCAACTGCAGTTTTGACCAGGAACTAAATTTGTTGCCTACTTCTTATCTTATATTTATGGTAACTTATACACCTTTATTAAACTGAAGTAGACGAAGTCTAGTCTTTAAAAAAGTATAACCATTAATATTTATATGCGTGTAGTGCAACCCATACTTACATAGAAGGCCTACTAAAACAGTATATTAACAATATCTAGTAAAGAGTTTTATAAAATAAAGGAACTAGAAGTTCTATAAACAGTAGACCTAGCTACAAAAAATTTAAAATTTGCTCTTTATTTTAGATTTGTATAAAAAAGTTTGTGGTCTGTTGGATGAATCTCAATGCAAAAAAACGGTATCGTTGGATAAGATCGCTAATAATGACAGAACATATTTACAATCGATAAATTGTTTCATTTCTGATTTTGTTTCCTTTAATCCACCATGCAACTGAGTACAAAAATATCTTAAGAAATAAAAATTATTGCACACGCCATGTTAAAATTAACTCAAGAATTATTAATGTAAAATTTAAAGAAAATTCAACCACGCATTTGACTGTGACTGCGAAATAAATAGTGTTTGATGGACGAAATGTCAAACTCTTGTTATCTACTCCCCTAAAACGCCTAGACCTACTCCTAAAACAAACATTCAAGTGTTTTTAACGAATTTTCTAATTTAGTGTATAATTAATTTGTATAAAGGTTTGTGAAATATGATTTTCTACGTACTAGTAGTTCTGTGAAGAGTAGACCTCGCAAAATAAATCTAAAAGCTGCTCTTTATTGCATATTTGTTTGAAAAAGGTTTTTCTAATAGGAATGATTCTTAAAAAATACGGCATAACATTAATTTAATGTTAGGGACTTATCTAACTGGGATAGATAAATGTATAATTTCTTCGTTTTAGTAAAATAATGTACAAGATCTATTAAATCAATTCACTAATTACTGTGCATCTGTTTATTTTAATTACAACTAACATTTGCCGAATACGAATGTGTCTTTTCATCAAATTCTTTCGCCTCAGTTCACATTGTCTCATCAAATATAAGAAATATATAACTCCTATATCAATCTCAAAAATCGTCAGGATTTAATAAGATTCTAACTAGAGCTATGAAAAAAATGCACAAATATTGATCATTTTGTTCTTTTCTGATTTTGTTTTCCCTCAACCATTCTTACAAATGCGTAAAAAAATGACTCAAGAAATACAAATTATCGTACACGTCGCGTCACGTGGGGAATGAGAAATAAACTGATTTTCGATGGACGAAAGGATCGATTTTAAAATTGGTAATAGGCTAACTCCTAAAACGGAGCTTACAACTTGTCTACTTTAGCGCATAACTAATTTGTATAAATGTTTGACAAACAGACAGATGAAATTCCGAATGATCTAGAAGCAGGACCTCGATTGGTAATAATTTCAATACATTTCAGTAAATATTTGAATATCACACACTTTGATTAAAAGTATCGTTTTATTTTAACAATACAAAACAAAAACAATAAACATTCATGTTAATGCCCCTAATTTTGATTAAAATGTCAACAAACTAAACTTTATCACATTTCAATTTCACATTACTTGAAACGTTGAAAACACGACTGTAAAGTCAGTTATACTATACGAAGTAAACATTATGGGATTGTTTTAATGAGATGTAAACTAAATTCAACAAAATGTTAAACATTCCACAGTGCATATAGTTTCATCTGCTTTAGATAGATATACCGTGTGTAAGTTTTAACAGACAATACAACTTCTATAGGGAGAACATTTTATTTCAATAATATCTAAGAAATTGAATTCTCTGTACAGTAGCAAACTAGTTCAAAGACTAAAAAGAATTACAAACTTACGTACTGTACGTTTTCTAAAACTAGTTTATCTACCAACTAGGGCGAAGGGATTCAAACTTTTGACGATAAAAGTCGAAAATACAAAATAAATCTATTTAAAACTACATCTTCAATTGTATAAATAAATAATAATTTTGGGAAGACTAAAATTAAGAGTAATGAAACAGGAAGGATGATATAATTGTAATTGAAACAACATCATCTGTCAATTTTAAGTTGTTTACATTAATTTTTGTTACTTAGTTTGGCCGAACACTGTCGGCTTCTTCAGTTCACATATGTAACATATAACATTAACACTATACAGTACAAATTCAGAGTAAAACTCCTCGTAAACATTCTCCTATCTGCAGCAGTGTAGGACTAACTTATAAAATGAGGCTACAACCATTTGTATGCGTTTTATTTATTCATTTCTAAGAAGAGTTTTACTCGGAATTTGTAGAGTTATGTGTAGCGAGTGTTAGAGTTTAGCCTGAAGAAGTCTATTTGGCGAAAGAGGCTACTCTATAACGATGGACTGATGACAAAAGTTATTTACAGTATTGCTGTTTGAACTTAATTTTGTTTTGGTTTATAATAAATGTAAGATGTTATTGGTGCAAACATAAACTAAATTTAAAAGTGTAATACTACATTTAAAATGCCAAATTGTATTATAAAATACGTTATACACAATACTAGTATTGCCACTTTCATATTTATGATTTTCTGTTCATAACAAGATATGTTACATCTTAATAACTTATGTAAGTTTAATAGATTTTTAAATTCTAATATTTACACTGTTTTTAAAATATTCGTTATTCTAAAACAATTAGTTTTATCACCAACACTGCTATCTAAGCACTCAACATGTCAACTTAAGGCACTAGTAGTTCTGTGAACAGTAGACCTCGCTCGTTGAAATAACAAATGTGGTTTTGAGCTTAGGTTAAAAATAGTGTGCCAGTAAGGAAGTAAGCACAAGGTTTAGCCAGTGAAACATTATTTACAATTCCCGCGATTACGGGATTTCTAGTTCTCGTTTTTATTTCTTTTCTTGAGCTTTAACTGCTAAAGATTTTCATTTAGAGGCATTGTGTTTTATTTAGGTTAATAATGCGTAAGATAGCTAAAAATATCGCGTTATAGAGGGACAACATACAATTAAATATTTACATACTTAAATAACTTAAACTTAACAATGTATCATAAGTTAACTTAAGTTCCATATCATATTCCAATATTAGAAATAATGAAAACAAAAGATGTTAGAACGTCGTGATAGTGATCTCAACCCATGTACCACCACTTCCCACGGTGTCCTACGGTCATTTTTTGTATGTCCTTTATCGCCGCGAGGTTTCATTTGTTTCATCTCATTTTGTAATTCAAGTAAATACTTTGCTAAATCATTGCTAAGTCAAATACTATTATGAAATTTACAATGATAATTTACAGGTATACAGTTCAATTCTTTGATTTATCCTCTACACTTTCTTATAATAATATGTCACTTTTGAGCAAAGATATATTCCTAAATTACTATTCAAAACGGGCCTAGTTTTGTTAGCAGTCTTGTAGTATAAACGTAAAAACTGGTGTTTTCAAAATAAGAAATTTGAAAATGATAAATAGTTTTATACAATTCTATTTAGAACTAAATTCCGAAACTTTTTTACATTTATGAAAAAATTTACAATAATTTTTACTACTTTTTATAGGCCTAAAGATAAACATTTTCCTTTCGTTACTGAACGTGATTGTTTCTTGAGCTAATAACTTTCTTAATTTTACTTCAATAATTTATTTTTACTGGCATATATGAATTCTTTAAACCTTTATCTACAAAAAAACTATGGAACACTTTTGAATTGGTTTAGAATAAACGTAAAAAAACATGGTTGAAATACAAAAACTTGGACGATTTTTAACAAGTTCGAAGTTTACGGCCATTTTGTGAGCTTACCGTTAGAGATACGGAAAAATCAAGAATACAATTTTGTTTAAAATTTAATTTGCTATTAGCAAAATGTTATTAGTTTTTAAATTCGACTTACGGTTAAGCCACAAACTGACTTTGGAAAAATGCTTACACTGAGAGAAACGGTCCGGCCGCCATTTTTATTTTATTTAAGGGGTTAAAAATGAAAAATGGGAAAAAACGTATACATACATGGCTCGGCCTAGGAATAAGGAACATTCATGCAAAAAATCTTCAAAATCGGTCAAGGCGTTTGGCCGTAATCGTGAGACAGACACACAGACACACAGACATACAGACACACAGACACACAGATGAAATGCCGAACGGTCGAGTTAAAACAGAGACCTCGCTTACGCTCGGTCAATTATACACTACAATTACGTTAAAACCACTTCGATTTGCTTGGATATAAAACCACCATATTCAAACAAACAAAAATGTCAGCTCTCAAGTGAATAGTCTCAAAAACGAAGACTTTAGTGAAATAAATGCTACAGATAATACAAAATCATATTTCCTTAATTGTACATGTTGCCCACCTGACGTGAGTAAGTTAAAGGTAAACAGACCAAGTAATTACCCGTATTATAATATACTTTATAAAAAAGAAATTGTTTATTACCTTTCATTTACCATTTTAACTTCATTATTTATTGATAAAAAATAGTCAATTTACAAACTTAAAATTTTCATTTATAAATCAATTATCCATTACAATATTCTTCACAATTATAAAACTAACCTTTTTATAGAATGTTTTGTTCTCAACAAAGTCAAAATCAGAAAATTGTATACTGTTTTTCCAGTTGTTCTTATTGTTTACATATGTTTACAAAACATGTGTTATAAAACATCTGTTAAATGAACAACAAATTGGTTGTACTGTTATAATATTTTGCATAAGATAAACTGAGATAACAGAAAATGCTTTTGAATATTTAATCTTAAAAACTTTGGGAAGTCTTAAAATATTATTATCTACAGTAAATTTGCAGCTTTATATTTAAGTTTTCAAACGGATTTGTTAAATGACGAATCTCTGGATTTTCACATTTAAGCGGTGAATTCACATTTCATTCCTCAATAGTTTCTAAAAGATTAAATTTTTATATTATTAGTTTTGTTTCTGTGATCTACTATAAATGTGAAAGAAATTAAAGAATATAGTTAATTAATCAGAAAATAAAAAATTACAAATATCTCTACATAAAATTTAATCTCTATGCAGTAGATATATTGTCATATATTAAACAATGTTTCTACTATCAGTTATTAATGATTACTAATGATTTAACTGTTATTAACTGAAGTGATTTATACAACTATGAGTTTGAGAAGGTTTTTGGAATAAATTCCAGTAGTAGTTATTTTGCGATCCCAGATAATTGGTTTAGCAAATGAAATAAAATTCTGACTGAATCAAATACCAAAACTATTTTTAAATGATATCAGCTCATAAAACAGTTAGTTTTAGAGTCATAATTATCAATAAATTAACACAATTTTATGCTATGACTAGTTTGGACCAATATGATTTTTATTCAGACTTAAAAACGAACTAAACCCTGGTCTAAAATATGTTTAACTCGTTATTAGATGAAGCAACCGTTAAGAAATTATAATCGCTTTCACAACAATACTATTATAAAACTAAAGGCTTAAACTATCCAATCTGAGACACCGAAATACATAAATAAATACAGACAATTTTGATACTGTTGCAAAATATGTACTGCCCAAATATTTTACTCCAAC
Source organism: Philaenus spumarius (assembly GCA_018207615.1). Classification (NCBI taxonomy): domain Eukaryota; kingdom Metazoa; phylum Arthropoda; class Insecta; order Hemiptera; family Aphrophoridae; genus Philaenus; species Philaenus spumarius. Next base: position 18,518 of record JAGFPH010002579.1, on the reverse strand, counting down.
AAATCATGTGGTTCATATTTTTACATTTCTGCTCCAACTGATAATGGGGGAGAACCTTGTTCGTAGTATTGAGTAGCAAAATTAAGCATGGATAATATTTGCCTTTGGAAGTGTGCATGCACAAATAATTTATGTGCATTGTTTATCTAAGACATAATATTATTTATGTTATTGAATACGATGTGTAGACAACGTTTGTGATCTGAATTCAGTAAAGAATTTAATTGTATGGTTACTGATGTTTACAATATAAACACATGTGGATTGTTATAAACAAATAATGTGAACGATAAATAACAAGGTACTTTCGACGACTTGTTTAATTTAATGTATTTAATTTAATTATTTATTTGTTAAAATTGTTTGAATGCATTCTTAATTGTCTTCCATACGTTATATGTTTACTGTTAAAAATATTACGTATGCCAGAAAGGAAATTGATTTCTATTTATTACCATAGTTAAGTAAATTTTTTGAAATAAATTTAAATTTACTTATCAACTTTTTTACACTTAGGCTCTTTTCTCATGGTGCGAGAGAGACTCGAAGCGAAGAGAATCGAACTATAATGGATTCCCTCTTCACTCGACTTCCTATGTGAGCGAATGGGGATCCTCAACTATGCGTTTTGCTGTCAACGCAAGAGAAGTTGAAAAACACCCTGTGTTATATAATCACACCCTCCAGGAATATTCTAGGAAGGAATATGAAGAGAAAGCATGGAATGAAATTGCCAAGGAAGTAAATTTGTAAGGTAAGAATCTCCCCATTTGTTTTCTGTAATTTATAGTTACATAGTTTTAATATACATAATTAAAACAGTCTTCAAATCAAAATTATTGAAAATATTGATTATTTAATTTTAATTTAATTTTTAATTTGAATGTTAAATTGTTTAATTAAATAGTTAATATTTTTTTAGAATATTAGATATTAAAAGACAATCTAAAGAAAGTTGTTAAGCTAGGCAAACAATAATTAATCGTTATAACAAAACATCCAGTAGCCTACCGTAAAGAAAGATAAAACCAAGAATTTAGCGAAAAACAAGTGTATAATATATTTTTAATATTTCAATAATAAAGCTTACCTTAATGTTATCATTTTTCGTTCTTCTGCACTGACATATTCCCTCACACTAGAATAATGAATTGCTGGAGCTACAGCTTTCTTAAGTCCAACGTTGTTTTTTGTTGACATTCTATGGAATGCCAAACAAATTGCACCGCTCTCTTGCAATTCTTTTGTCGTAACAAACCAATTAAAATTCCGTATTAAGTACTGATGCATACGTATTCTATGATTTCTTTTCATCCGTCGTTACCAATAAAACATAACAATATATTCCTCATCACTTGAACTGCTCATTTTTAAAACTTTTGAAGAAGAATGCCTTGTACCTTCTAGCTGACTGCGAGACAAATCACCAAATCAGCAGGAGACATATCGCTTCGATTTCGAGTCTCTCGTTACTCTTCCAGATTCGTCTCAGAGTGGTGCCTTTTAGAATCATGTTATTTGCTAATATTCAGATTTTGGACAAGCACTCGTTTCCTTAAGTGTATAGTAGGAACATTATTATTAATTAAACTTTACTGAAAACAAAGTAACCAGTTTATTAAATTAAATATATTCAAAAATCCATTAACACAAACAAAGAATTAAATGCGTGTTATATATGTATGTAACTTAGGGTGATTATAAAAAAACTGTATTTATTAATTAGGATTCAAGTGGGATTCAAACTAAAATTTATTCTCCTTTAATTTTACTTAAATATTCCTCTAAATTTAAATTAATTAGTTATTGAATTATACAAATGTTTAAAAATACAAAGCGGAAGTAACTTGATTGTTAATTACAGTCTTTTAAATTCCTCTGGTTGCTGTTGTAGTTTCGACGATGTCGATTGAAGCTTTGATATCCTCAACTTGTCCTATAATTCTGCTAACTTCATTTGAAATTATCTTGATATAATATGTATTAGTTCATTCACTTCTATAAACCGTACAGAAAGACTTGCTGCTAATTAATCTGAGCCACTTGTTCGCGTCAGATCCCCAGACTTCTTTATCAGCCAAAACTGTATCCTGCTGAGCGACGCGGATTCTAGGCGATGGTTCATTCGAAACTGATCTTGTTAATCCTGACTTTTGAAATCTTCCAGTTTTCTTGGTAGCCAGGTTAGAACTAATATTATTTTTGTTTTTAAATATTCACTTCTTCTTACTTCTATATAAGATTTATTTCAAAGAATCCTTCGCCTACTTTCTTTCAACGTTGTAGGGTACTATTATTATTACCTTATACAGTAACTAGGCTTCAATTAGTGAAATTGGTTTGTCCATTTTTAGCTGTTTTGCTGATTATGTGTAGTTCTTTCAACCCTCACTCCAGCTTCGTTGGCTGCAACATTGACTTTGGCCTATTTCTTGCTTTGACGTGAACCTATATTAAATTTATGTTCCTTTTTTACCTACCTTGGAATTTCCTTGCTGATAACTCATAAACTTGATTAGAAATTTGATGCTATTAACGTATCTCAACTTCGCCGAATTCTACAAATCTTGGATGCTTTGGTTGGTTTTTATGAAATAATATCCAAAACGTCCAAATCTGTTTTCCAATTTCTTTTACCTTATGTTATGATTTATTTACGCCCCACAAACAAATTTTCCCTTGAAGGAATTTTGCCTTGCTGGAAAATTTGTGTTTTTGTTTGCACCTCATTTTGATTGATGTTTTGAAATACTTTCTGGTTTATTTTATATATAATTAATTTAATTTCTTGAGACATTTTAATTTCAACACTACTGATTCTACTTTTATAAATCTAGTATATCTTAAATAATTGTAGCTACTCTTCTTAGATATACACATATGTTTTAGTGGCTTAGCTATCACTAATCTAGATAAAAAGATAAGAAAATATTTAAAAGAAAATAAATGGTGATCCAACACATGGAAACAGTTTGAAGATATTATAGCATCCATTACACAAAAATGCTAAGCCTGTATTGCTGTGGAATTAAATTCAGATTTATTTTATAATGTTGAAGACATAAAGTACATGTATGAAATGCTGTATAAATAGTTTGTTAGAACTATCGAATAAAGGATTTTTAAAATGATACTGTTATATTAAGAAGTGCATTTATTATTTAAAAAACTGTACCAGGAACTGGCCCATACTTTCTCACAAACATATTTAAATTATTAAACAGATTCACTGTGACTTGTAGGGTGGGATAGGAGAGGTAATGTTTTATTAAAGTTGGAGATTAACTAATAAATATTATTATTATTATCTAGAGAGAAAACTATTCGATCGATTTCGAACAAATTTGCACCAAACACGTCAATTAGGCCTTTATAGAAGCACAAAAAAAGATTTTCAAAAATTTTGAAAAATAACCTCCTTTATGGCCAAAAAACCCCAAAAATCAGTTATTATTATTATTATTATTAGATAATCGAAAATTTTTAGAAAGATGCTGTTTTTTGCATATTAGGTCGGGTACATTAAATGCTACAAATAAGCCAAATTTTATCAAAATCGTTATAGCCATTTTTTATAAAAAAATAATAACTGGTTTTTGGGGTTTTTTTTTGCCAAAAAGGGGATTGTTTTTCAAAAAATTTCAAAACCGTTTTTCGTTCATCTCTACAGGCCTACTTGGCAGGTCTGGTGCAAATTTATTTGAAATCGACCGAATAGTTTTCGCTCTAGGTTTGTATACATACAGACACACAGACCCACTTTTTGGACTCAGGTGTCCCAAAACGGATATTTCCACAAAAATCTCAACATCGATTTTTTTTGCGATCATTAGGCCTATACTTTTTCTATACTATAGTATAGTGAGAAAGTAAAAAATATAAATTAATATATACAGTTGTATAACATTTATACCTTAAAAAAACAATAACATCAATAATTATAATTAAAGTTGAGTGGGTAATAGTTTGAATTCCAGATCAGGTATTCGACTTCTGAATTATATAAATAGAATACCGGCAAAATGCATCTTAAGACAATTAGAGGAGGAAGTAAGAATTTGGGCTTGGCATATCTTAAACTAAATATGTGTAAATTACTTTAGTCCTTTATACGAATAAAGTAAACAATTCGTGATAAACACCATGGTTGTTGGGGGATAAAAACTTGACATACTAAAATAAAATATTTAGTCGATGTAAGATTTAAGGAAAACTTAAATTATAAATCCTACAATAACTAGCCCTGAAATAATACAACAAATTCCATTAAATTAAATTATATAATTGAAATTTCAAACGAAATTAACTATAGCACAAAAAATGTCATTTAATATTCAATTTACTGTATAAAACATTAAAACAACCTAATCAATTTTGTTCAATAAGGGGATGGTGTTATTAAATAAAACGACAATGTCATCATGGTTAGAAACATACATACATTTATTTAGCAGTTACATCACACATTCAAAAAAGTGGAAGAGATTTCGATTATGACAATATTATTTGAGTCAACAGGGAGAATGAATCACTTCTTTTCGCGCAATTTCTCTTCTTGGTGGTTAATGCAGTAGCCTCAACAATATGTCAGTATTGTTCAAAAGTATTTGTAATATAACATACGTACATTTCCATGGCGTCATATTCTGATCAAGCAACTCCAAAAATAATATGGTTGGATTGTGAATCGATTTATTTGGTCGGAAGTAACGAAGTAGACAGAAATGACAAGTTTACTCAAAACCAAACATATTACCTAAACATGTCTATCGAGTCTTGGTAAGTTTTATAAATTTCAGCCGTTTCAATTTCACTGTTCGCTCATCGTCAAATATTACTTAATATTGCATACTGGAACTATAGTCTATAATCACACGCACAGTGTTAAATAATTGTATTTTATTAAAAGTTACAAATGCTAATGTATTGTAGAAAAGTGTATTCTCATTGCTCCATTGGATCTTTAATTTAATATATATTGCTAGAAATGTTTATGCTAATTTGACTTCTTTCATAATATTTACAAAATATTTAAACAAACTAAGTGAGCATTAATTTTTATTTTAATAAAGATCAAACCAATTAGAGGATGTGCTAATATTAATATTATCATTATTTATTTTTTAGAATCATCGTAGTTGTTTCATTTGCTTTTAAATATATAACTGTAATGTAATGTAAAAATATGATATTAATGTTTTAAGTGAATCAAATATACTAATTTTAGATTTTAACATTGAGCATTCTAACAAGCTGCAGGACTAATACTTCGTTATGTATTCTGTGCACGGATGACATAAAGCTTGTTAGGTAACACAGTGGTGTGGTCTTGGCATTCAACTGCGCATGCCCACAGAATCAACGTAACTCAATCAACCACCCTTATCAGTTTATAAAAGTGAGAAATGTCACAAGACTGAACAAAGATGACAATCACGCTTGAGGAGGAAAATGGGAGTTGAAAATATTTATTTGTATAATATAATTTAAAACATTCTAAGTAAATCTATAAACAAAAAGAGTAATGTGTCATTCAAGTCTCAAAATTGGGACCAATAATATTAAAACAGATTTACAAGATAAAATTATTTAGTTTTTTGACGGTTTATTAAATAACATGAGAAAAAACTTACCCCAAGTGATTTTATTCTAATTAAAGGTAAATAATAACTACAAATAACATGTTGATAGATGGTTTTTACACTGAAACAAACTTAAAAATAAAACTAATAATATTGAACTAATAATAAGGAATTACTATACTAAATATTCTAAAAATGAAATTAATAAAAATTAATTTAACTTTATATTTTTAATACAAAAATTAAAAACTTCTAAAATGACGAAGAAGATTTCGTTGTTACTAAAGGCCTTATTTAATATAAACACTGAAATTGTAACATGTTTAAAATTTATGATTTGAGACAAATAAACAATTATTCCTAAAAATAAAAAAAGTAAAAATAAATATAAAATCATTGGATAAGATACTTTGGCTACGAACACAAATCCAGCAACAGCAATAATTATTCTGTAAACAAACACCATTGTGATTTAGATAAAAGCATCACTTAATTTCGAATTTATAAAAATATTTTTGTTCTAGAACTTTTTAAGATTGAAATTGATCCAGATATTTCGTATAAAAGACGAAAAACTGATTAAAAATACCAGTGTGATACCATTGTTTTTTTGGGGCAAATATAAGAATATAAGCTACCAATTTTAACAAGCTTCTGTGGCCATTTTAGGTTTAGAGCCATTTCTGCTACTTTAATCTTTCTCAGATCTCCTTACCTTACTTTACTGGTTTCTGTTAAGTTGTTTCTTTACGTCCAACGTCATTCATGCTCTCTACTTGTTGCTACATAAATAAACACATATGATATTATACCAAAACCAACATTATAGAACTGTGTAAAAATATAAAGAGAACGACTTTTTAAATACAGAGTTTTGGAATCGGCTTATTAACTATAATTATTAATGTACAGTTAACAGAGAACAACATGACCTCTCGTATCCAAGCCTTAATCGTGTCATGTTACAACACCTGTGCTTGACAGCTTGTCCCCTTCTCCTTTAGCTTCATCTTGAACCCCTCACTCCTACGCCACATATAACGTTTGCTGACGGGAAGATAATTGCATATTAAAAACAAAGGCATTGCAACTGTGTAAGTAGATCAGAAAAATAAATAATAAACACTCTTTATATGTGTCGAAGATTGTAATTTTGTTGTATATTTTGTTTCTCCTGTTACCATGCCAACATACTATTTAATGACGTCTGATATTGAGATGTGTATTTCGAAATTATTCATGTTAGTGCTTAAATTATTCAATAATCTACTCTATACTGCAAATAACATAAGAACAAATATTTGTCGTTTTATAAAGCATATGATATTACGAGATTATCATTTTATACATTCTGATAATTTAAGAAACTATTACTTCGTGTGGACACCAAAACAAACCGTATTGAATCCATCCTGCATTTGAATAACAAGATCGAACATGTAGACTTGTTCCTCGATGCTAGCAATGGAACAAAACTCAGTTCCTGCCTGATGTATGGTTTTTCGATAATTTATTATCATCATTTCCCGGAAAACAGAATTTCCATAACTGTCATCGATGAACTAAGAGAAAATATAATAAATATGTTAATAAAAAGCACCCAAATGTTTACAAAAAATATGTCTCATCAAAAAGTTTTATGTCGCCTTGTTATAAATAACTCTTAAGCCTAAGTATTATTCGATAAGAAATAAGTAATTCCAGTACACTAAGAAAACTTGTAGAGGGTTTGCAATCCAGCAAAAAGAAGTACATCTGATTCTAGATGACAAAGCACAACTCTCAAATTACACACCAGGGTGCAGTAGTTGTAAAACAGTAACGACAGACAACTATCTTTAGTGCCTTAGGTGTTGTATTAAAGAAGAGTTTACAAAGAAATGTAGAGAATGCTTAGTCAGTACTTTTATTCTGATATCTAGCATATCTTGCTTCTAAGCATTCTTGCATGATTATTGTAATGATACCTGTATTTTATGTTTGTTTAATCAACTCCTACAATACGAGTGTACGTTCATACGTATGTGAGTAATAACATAGTACAGCTCATGTTCAATGTTATATTGTTTGATTTATTCGTTAAATCAGCTTCAACAACTTTACTATTATACCATTTAAGGATATGTTTACAACTAACTGTTATGTTAAATTTGGTGTTGTTATTGCTATAGAAATAATAATGTCCACTAATACATTTGATTAGCATAAAAAATACAACACACAACCAAGCCTATAATATACTTTAGGTTATGGGTAAAATTTTAATCAAGAGGAAAGCTCATAACCTTTGAGTAGAATCTTCGATAAGGTTTCCACTAAATAAGGAATAAATCAAACAATACAACCTTACGCGTTGAAACGGTAGGAATATAAATAGCCGTATTTGCCTACTCGTTCCAATTTTAGAACAAAATGTCATTCAAACTTGTAAAATGATGTAAAATGCTAACTAACAATTTATTGGGAGTACAAATTCCATTGACATTCGTAAATTTTATAAAAAATATGCTGAATGCAATGATGTTAAATTCATTAAAATTGGACCACTAGATCAGAAGATAGTAATTACTAAAATAATTTTCAAAAATGTAGAAGTAATAAATCACCTTGCGAGACAGATGAGTAAACAGTTGAATCTTCTCTGGAAATGACATGATGGGCAGTGCTACCAATATAATTAAACAAATTGAGTTTACAAGAAAACCTAGTCAATGGTCCAATTAAGGAAACCGGTTGCCTAGGTTGGACCTTCAAGTTGCCTTATTTGGACCAGGTTCCTTAAATGGACCAATGACTTCAAATTGTTTTTTGAATTTTGATATTTATTTCTATTATTTATAAATACAATAGATTCTTATGTATAACTTGTAAAACTAAGCTTAAATAACAAAAGGAATTGTTAAGTTTACTTTATTAATTGAACAAAAAATTATTTCATTAAATGATAATAGCCAACAATAAGAAACTACTATAAAGTGGTTAATAAAACTAATAGTCCAGGTTAAATAACAATAATTACTGTACTAGGCTTAATCAACTTATTTAGACCTACTCATGGCAACTTGAACAAAAATATTGTTTTATTCCATTTTTAACACCTGCACAAATCGTATGCACCCAAGTATGGCACTTAATACACTGAATCATATCTTCATGAGACGCTTCATCACAAATATAGCAGTACCAATGGGTTTCCTTTTTAATATTTCCTTTTCCCACTTTTTTCACAACTCCTGTATTCTTATATAACTTCATTTCTCTTCCTTTTTATCTCTTCCTTTTCCTTTGCCGTAGCTTTTCTCTTCCAAAACCAGGAAGAGGACTGCCTGTAATAACAACAGCCTTTTGAGCTCCACATCCTCCACCTCGGACTTGTCCACGTCCTCTCGAGATTGCTTGAAACAAGTTTCTTTTTGGTAATGGAGATACTTTCAGCAGAGTTTCTCTAAATGACACTTTTTTAGATGCAGGTTCATAGTCACTATCTTCGTCAGTGTCGTCCAATTCAGAACTTGTCGAGGAAGTGTTTTTTGAAATACTCTGGATATGGTTGTGTGTCTTACTTGTGCCTGGCTCTGCTTTTTGTGGTTCAACAACTTCAGAAAGGGGCAATATCTGGTTTTCTGGTTGTAAAGCACTTGCACCAGCGAAATCACAATCTCTAAACACGTTCCTGTTTACAGGCCAACAACATCCACTTGCTCTAAACGAACTTGCAGCATTACCTACAGTGTCAGCTTTTCCGTAAGCTTCATTTAAAATTGTTGATACTTGTAGTTGAGGTACCTTGTCTGCCTTGTACTCTCTTGGGACTGAACAAAGTATTTTTGGAAAGGTCCAAAAAACGCAACATCCAATGGCTGCAACCTATGTGATGTGTGTCCAGGGAGCTGTAAAAGGATGATTCCATTCTCTCTAGCGTATTCTAGAGCTTCTAGGTGTTTGCAATGTGTCGTGTGGCCATCTAACAGTAAAATAACTTTATTTGTCTTTGTAAAACTGACAAAACTATGAAAGTTTCTAAGCCACTCAAAGAAAAGATCTGAGTTAATGTATCCAGAATCATATATTTTTACTATGCTTCCCAAGGGGACACCGAATCTCAGATCTTCCAACCATATCTTCCCCTTAAAATTCCGTAAATTCTCCCACACTCGTTTAAACCAAAATCGCCATTTCTGTAAGCATATACCGCTCTTTGTAAATCACCTTGTGACCACTTTCCGTAATTTCCCCTCTTTGTCATCTTAACGCCTAGAAAAATTTTATGTAGTTTCTTTGGATCACAAATAAACTGTGTGTATATTTTCCTAGATTGGACCGGTCCAATTTAAGCAACTCCATGTGGTCCAATCACGGCAACTGACGATTGATTTAAACGAATGCTTGTGGGATTAATTTAGCTTAAACCATAAGAAAACCTACTATACCATTAGAAAGCCTAATACGTTATGTATTTATAGGTATGCATAAATATAACCAATTTTTACTACGTAAGAAGAAATTGCTCGTCGAACACAGCACACATAACCTTACAAACAACCACGTTTTCTGACACGTCCGATACAACGCAAAAGGAGCACAAAACACTAGCTCGGGAACTCCCCTGTCTCATAGAGAATAAGTGTAGCCAACCTACTGATTCGTAAATGCCCTTGAAATATAGTTATTATAGTGGGGTTGGTGTGGGGGTGGAGGTGGGTGTGGTGGTGGGAGTTGGTGGTGGCGGAAACGCTATTTTCCTAACCTACATTTTGATTTTTCCTAACTTAGTAGCCATGATCTATGAAGTACGTTAGGCTTCTATGCTGGGGATTAGACTTCGCTTAAACTAAAAACTTATACCAGAATGTGCCGTCATCTGACGAAAACGATTTATCTAATACACTTATACACTTTGTAATAACCTAACTAAAAACTAACCCTCAAATTATTTATAGGATTTAGTCAAAATAAAAACAATTCATTTAAAAAATAAATTTTAATTTAAAAATTAGTAGTCAAAAACTCCTAGACTCTCCATATATTCTCGGAGTTCCCACTCCAAGTTGTCGTCTTCATCCTCCACCGACGAATATTCGAAAAAGTAGAGGTTGTCTGAATCCTCTCCGCTGTCCTCCTCGTCTACTCCATATCTTAGTTCCTGATAAAATTCAATTAAAATTCAAAAAAATTTTCACCGTATTTGAGAACAAATTCACTGATAAAGTCACAAACTCACTGATTTCTATATACTAGTATCAATCCTAAAATCTACTTACAGTAAATAGACGAGGCAACTCGTCGCCGGAAAACTCCTCTACAACGTCCATCACTCACTGTGTTCACGTTATAACTACAGAGTAGAAATCACGCTTGCTTTATATAGCCGTCTAACTAGCACACAGGAAACGGATTGCAACATGGCAACCTGCCAAGATGATTGCACCATCTGGTTCACTGACTATCACTTGGGCTTTGATATCGCACATATTTGATACTAGTTTGTCTCAATCAGGGTATTAAAAATAAAAAACTGTTAAGATCTATATATGTTTATTCTTTTATATTTTATTACAATTCAATAACAAATTATTCTTAACTCCTAAAAATTGTAAGTAATTCAAGTATATTTTCAGTTAACAGTAGCAGAAATATGTAAAGAAAATGTTTTAAAAGTATAGTCTGATGCAGTGTACTATCCATCTTCTGCATATCGGACAATTGGTAAATCGGCTAACACATTGAGGGCAGAAGACATGTCCGCAGGGAAGTAGAGCAATGTTCGGTATGTTAAGTAAGCAGACAGTACAGGGACTCCGCATCTGGCAAGGATTGTTCACTTCGGGTTGCTGTAAAAAAAACACACACATCATTAGTATTTATATAATGAAGATTGTTCAATTCTGGTTGTTGTAAAAAAAAGCATCATTAGTAGTTCTCATAAAATACTCAACAATCAATCATCAACAATAGTATAGACTTACGCATGTATTGGTAGGTAGACGTCCAAATTGTTGTAAGGCGAATATACCATCTTCCGTTAAATCTATTAAATCCTGCCTCATCATTCTCCAAACATGAAGCGCATACGTGGTGCATGTTCTGTAGTACGAAAACGAAGCTGCTACCTTTAAATCTTTTACTATCGAGTTCAGAGCGGACAATGAATCTTCTAAAACCTCTAGCGTTGTATCTCGAGACGGCATCCCTTGAATTGGTTGACAAAGGTAAGCTCGGTTTGGATGAGCCGAAGAAGAAGAATAATCATTCCTGAGCTAAAACGTAAATACAGGTGTTATTATTATTATTAATTAAACATTAAGGTAGAGAAAAAACAGTTTTAGATGCTTACATAGTTCGCCAGGCCGTAGGTCTGAAGGTAATGCATCAATCGACACATGTATTCATTTTGATCGGCTCTAGATGCGAATGAAGAAGGTGACGCTGAAGGAAGGTGTAGATTCTCAACATGTGCAGAACATGTGCTGATTGAAGGTTTGCTGAAGGAAGGTGTAGATTCTCAATGGACTCATCAGGTGAAGAAGAAGGTGATGCTGATTGAAGGTTTGCTGAAGGAGGGTGTAGATTCTCAATGGACTCGGATAAAGGGAATTCCACTATCGAAATATCTTGCTCGTAATATTCAATTTCTGGTGTCTCGGGTCGAATATCGTTACTAACCATTTTTAAACTGTAATTTGGAGAGATAGAATAACATTACTGACCAATATTTTTTGTCTTTAAATAATCTATACACAAGTCACGATCACAATAGAAATCGTAACTATTCCCAATAAAATTGGTAATAGTATTTGTAGGACGATAGCGTAAAAACTCGGCAAATGCCTGTATTGAAAATAAAGGGGTTACTACACACTTATAGCACCAATAATCGGAATTCCAAATAGTGTATAATAACATGTCACCATCTACAACTTCCCTACAAGTAGATATGTCCAGTTTATTTCTATCAAAAGTAGGTTCGTGCACAATAATTACACTGAAACATCGTCTACACAAATCAATACCGTTGTAAGTTAAGCGTCGAGTAAATACATCGTTATACTCATATGCGAATTCAGGCACCTCAGGCGGATGATTCATTAGCATGAAAAAGTCCGAAAAAGTAATGTTTTCAAAATCAATGGTTAGATAATCAAATCCTTCAGTATTACACTTCACTTGCATCAAATAGTTTTTAAAATTAGCTTTCAAAAGTTTTTGTATAGAAACAGGTAATGGAAGTTCTTCTATATTACTATTAGTGATTAGAACTTGTTCACATACCGATCTAGCGCTTAGCTCGAGTAATGTTTTTGGTGAAGAATTCATAACGTACACTAGAAAAAAAATATTTAGCCACTAAAATCGGTATCGAAACTAAACAACTGATAATGAAAAGTAGATGTTCAAAATCAATACAACCATAATCAAATCCTACAGTATTACAAGTCACTTTTGTTGAATAGTTTTTAAAATTTGCTTTCAAATGTTTTTGAATAGAAATCGGTAATTCAAGTTCTTCTATATTACTATTAGTAATTAGAACATGTTCGCATACCGGTCTAGAACATAGCTCAAATAATGTTTTTGGTGAATAAGATTATTTCATATCATACACTGGAAATTATACTTACTTGAATTGTAATAAAAATATATATAAGAATAAACATATTATGCTGCTGTCTCCGTTAACTGGATTTACATTTGTATTTCCAGTTTAACGGATTTTCCTACGTGCTCGGTAACAATTAATTTTTTGTCTTTTAAATCACGTATCTGAGACTCGGACAGAGTCTGGTAGCGTTTCGGTAAAAACACTTTTTTCGTGGTGTCGTCTAATAAGTCATTGAGAATGACTAAAATGCTCGGACCATAATTGTTTTTTACGCGGTTGGCGTCTACAATAGTATATTGCTTTCCGATAGTCAAACTTTTCAACGAAACAAAATCATTTTCTTGCGGAGCGATTGAGTTGAAAACGTAAACGGTATTGATGGCAACCATACTCACTAAGAAGAAGAAACTATCGTTGAAACAGACCGACACTTAGATGTGTACCGATAGGAGGCAGTTGATGAACTGATGATGGGCAGTAAATGTAACCTGCTTTTATACTACTTTCGAGGCCATACTGTTGCACTAGAATTCGGTCTCCGGTGCGGTGAATGCGAAAGATTCGATCGATTTTTCAGGGATTTTACATGCAATTGAATGGGGATCGCAATCACATTGCGAGTCTAGTTTGCGTAGTGTGTGCTTCACTGTCAAAGACCCTCTTACAACTTGTGCTACTTTCGCTTAGAACAACCGGATAGAAGTGTCTTACACTTTCAACAACTTTAACTTGCGTTCCTTGCAACGCCTTTGATTTGACCTCGTTTTACTATTTAGTGCCTATTCGTCAAAACCTTATTCCTTCTGCTCCGTACCACAGGTGAGTTAACATATCCGCTCTCTCTCTCTCTCTAAAATGTCATCTGCTTACATTTTGTCTACTTTGCAAACTTATGTAACAAAGTGTCGACTCTACGGTACTAAAATTGTTTTCAAATTCAATTCACCACCCGAAGGTGTGGAAGAAATTCAATGGATTAGACAAAGTTTGGACGAACTTGTAGAGACTATGACAAGTGAAACGACTGACGAAGACTATTTAGGGTTTACTTTTCGGAGCCTCAATTTCAAAAATAAGGATCCGGGATTCTTAGCTTTTAGGCCTGCATCGGAGGTGACTGCTGATATCCTGTGGAAAATTTTTGGGGGTATTATACAGAGTAACACCGAGGCTTGTACATCTTGCGACACATTTAAAATAGAATGTACTAAAGTTAAAGTGCCGCTAGGTCGTGGGAGGGTTAGACCAGGACTATATAATAATTTCAATGACGAATGTAGAGGAAGAAACGGTATTGTAGTAATAAAAAACACAGACTCTCTGTGTTTACCGTGCTCCCTCATAGTTGCTATAGCTCATGCGGAAAAAGACAAGGACTATGTGGCTATACGAAGGTATAGATGTAAAAGACAGACTCTTAGAGCCCGACAACTTATGCTCAATGCCGGGGTTCAACTCACAGACAAGGGTGCGGGGGTGCAGGAGTTGCATCAGTTTCAAAATCATCTGCCTCTACACAAAATTACGGTGTACAGTTACGGAAATAGAGGTCGTGATATTTATTTCGAAGGCGATGTGCAGAATCCTCGCTACAAACTAAATTTAATTTTTAACGAAGGCCATTTCAACGTAATTACTAGTTTGACCTCCGCGTTCGCTTGCAGTTATTACTGCGAGGCGTGTCACATTCCTTTCGATCATCGTCATGAGCACAGATGTTCCTCCACCTGTTTCTCTTGCAAACGTTCCCCGCCGTGTTTGCTGGAAAACGACGGAATCTATTGCGGAGATTGTAACAGAAAGTTTATGAATAGAGACTGTTTTACATTTCATTTAAAAAATATTTGTAAAACTTTAAAAAAATGTCCCGATTGCGAGAAAATGATTATGATGAAAAAACGTCATTCAAAGCACGTGTGCGGTGAAACTTTTTGTAAAGTGTGCAATGAATTCATGGTACCGAACCACCAGTGTTACATGCAAGTAGATTATAGGGAGCCTATATCTAATGGATTTCTTTTCATTTTCTTTGATTTGGAAACACGTCAAGATGAAATACTTGACACGGCCAACGTTCATCGTGTAAATTTGTGCATATCCCAACAGTTCTGTTGGAAATGTGTAAACGGTGATTCGTGTCAAAATTGTCTCGATCGTACTCGAGTTTTCAGGGATGACCCAATCAACGGCTTCATGTCGTACGTTATGGAGGTACGAAAAGCGTACAAAAAAGTGTGTATCCTGGCACATAACGGACAATCGTTCGATTTTCAATTTCTCCTTAAATATGTGCTCGAAAAAACTCAATTCACTCCTAAACTGATTACACGCGGAACAAAGGTAATACTCATGGAAATCGATAATGTTAAATTTATCGATTCTTTGAACAACATGCCCAAGGCTCTGTCAAAACTTCCTAAAGCTTTCGATCTACCTCCGGAAAAAAAGAAAAGCTACTTTCCACATCTGTTCAACACATTGGCCAATGAAAATTATGTAGGTCCTATCCCCTCTAAAGAGTTTTACTGTCCCTACTCTATGTTCGACAAGAACAATAAAGAGTTTATCATTTGGCACGACGAGCAGATTCGTAACGAGTACGAATTCGACTTTCAAAAAGAAATCTTTGAATACTGCCTTTCGGACGTAGACATTTTAGCTCAAGCGTGTATTAAATTCAGAGCCTCATTTCTCAAAGAGTGTAACGTTGATCCTTTTCTAGAAGCCGAGACAATAGTAAACGCATGCAACCTCGAGTTCAGACGTAATTTCCTGAAACCAAACACTATAGGAATTGTTCCTAAGAGCGGATATTGATCTGTCGACCTCCAGTCTAAAATCGCTTTACAATGGTTGACTTGGGAGGAAGATCAGAGAGGGATTCGTATGGAGCACGCCGGTAGAGGCCGCGAAGCTATCGTCAATGGGGTGAAAGTGGACGGATTGTGCGACGGAAAAGTTTTCGAATTCCACGGGTGCTACTGGCACGGATGCCTAAAATGTTTTCCGCACCTCTTCAAGACGACCCGTCCGATACGCACAATGCACGGTTAGCGAGAACAAGAGCCAAAATAGCTAAACTCACCCGACTAGAAGTCGTAGAAATGTGGGAATGCGACTTTAGAAAACTTAAACAGCGAAACGTTGAAATGGCCTACCTCGACTCTCATCCAATGATGCATACTGTACCCCTTGATCCTCGCGATACGTTTTTCGGTGGCCGAACGGGTAATACAAAGTCATACGTAAAATGCAAGGTGGGCGAAACGATTCAGTACGTTGACGTTTGTTCGCTTTATCCTTGGGTTTGCAAGTACGGTAAATACCCTGTAGGGCACCCGAAAACACATATAGGTGACGATGAATGCAGGAAACTAGGTATGACTGTTGACGGACTTCTTAAATGCACAGTACTCCCTCCTCGTGAATTGTGTCATCCTGTACTTCCCGCAAAGATGAACAAAAAATTGATGTTTGTTCTGTGTCGGACTTGCGGACAAAATTCACTAGGGGAGTGTACACATAACGTCGACGAACGAGCACTGACAGGTACTTGGACAATGGACGAGATACGGAAAGCTGTGGACAAGGGTTACGTCATTATTGAAATGCATGAGCTGTGGGAGTATAAAATGGCGTCGTTTGACAACGGGGACGGACTTTTCACGGAATTTATAAATACATTTTTAAAAATCAAACAGGAGGCATCGGGCTATCCGGGGTGGTGCCAGACCGAGGAA
Source organism: Philaenus spumarius (assembly GCA_018207615.1). NCBI lineage: Eukaryota > Metazoa > Arthropoda > Insecta > Hemiptera > Aphrophoridae > Philaenus > Philaenus spumarius. The sequence continues at coordinate 1,596 of JAGFPH010002579.1, read as the reverse complement.
GACAGAACAAAGTATATAGAAGATTATTTTACAAACGAAAATATTAAACTCACTGGAGCAAAAAGAAAGAGACATGGAGAGTACGATTCTTTACCTTATTGGTACAATAAAATTCCGCGACTAGAAAGAGCGATATGTTGAACTCTGTGTGTGTGTGAGAGTAGGTGTGTGCGTGTGTGTGTGTGTGTGTGTGTGTGTGTGTGTGTGTGTGTGTGTGTACAATGGTCACTGGCGCAGGGTTAAGTCCCTCGTAAACCTACAAGGTCACTGGCGCAGGGTTAAGTTCCTCGTAAACCTAAGTGTGTACGATATGGTGCGGAAAATCCGTAAACCTATAAGGTCACTGGCGAGAAGTTAAGTCTTCCGTAAACCAAAGTGAGTAAGGAACAAATTGTAGAAAAACAAAAAAATTTAAAAAAACAAAATTTAAAAAATATATTGGGAGGCTACATTTTTGTAATGGAGTGGTAGTCACCGGAAGTAGCGATGGTTTGGGGCTACTTCCTTAAGGGGTGAACCTTCAGTTCACCCTGGATTGTAATGCGGGCCACGGGCTTCCCCCGTGCGACGGTTCCAACCCCGTATAACGCAGAGGACAATCATCCCCAGAGCTGACGGAGTATTCTCCATTCTCTACTCGACTTCCGACGAGTAATGACTTGAGTGTCGCAATTTCTACAAAAATAATAAAAGAGAGAGTAATAATGTCAAGTTCGAAACGTACGGTTCATTTTAGAGACGAGATGAATACTATATTCTATATAATCGATGATTCTGAACAAAGAGAAGCAAGAAATGGTTGTTGTTGGATGCGAGAAGCCGCCGAAAGGTTGCGACGAAGAGGGAATAAAAAAATGAAATGCAAAAACTATGTTGACGAATCCGCTGATGACAATTCGAATAACGAGTTAGACGCAAGATGCGTTCCAGCTTCGTATAACGGCAGAGGACAATCGTAAATAAGTCGGAGATGACTCTGTCATCTCCATTCTCTACCTGGCTTCTGACGAGTAAACATGGGTATTGACGCAAGTGTCTCGATTTGTTTCTACAAAGATAATAAATTAATTGAAAAAGTTTATTTAGATTGTTATAAATTTACAAAAAGCTCGGAGGTATTCGATGTGAGCGATACGGATAGTATCAAAGTTACATTTAGTACTGAATACGATTCCGGCTCTTCTGAATCCGAATATAGCGACTCTGAAGACTACCCCTTAGAGGACGATCCGTCGGACACTCTCGACGCGAGACTGGAGAGGATAGCCCAAAAGGACAAATTGATCACGGTGGCTTTTAAAGCTACAAGGTCACTGGCGAGAAGTTAAGTCTTCCGTAAACCTGTCATCTCCATTCTTTACTCGGCTTCTGACGAGTAATCATCCTACAACATGGACCGTAGAACGTGGGGTGTCATCCTCACAAACGACGTTGACGCATGTGTCATAATTTCTTTCTACAAAGATAATAAATTATTAGAAAAAGCATATATGGATTGCTATAATTGTTCAAAATACTCAGAGTCGTTCGATGTAAGTGGCGCTGATCGTATCAAACTTATAAGACTGTTGGGAGACTAGGATTAGGAAAATGATG
>JAGFPH010002578.1:175359-189763 GCA_018207615.1 Philaenus spumarius | reverse complement strand
TGCCACATTTAACGCACAACGCAAATGTTTAATGGTGTCGTCGTGGCTTGACACACATTAAAACATTCACTTACATTTTTTTCTTCACTTAAGATTTTATGGCAAAGTGAGAAAGATGGTTTATTATTATTGTTGATTACTATTCATATACTTTTTATAAAATCCTTGGCGGTCATTAGGCGTTTTTATTATTTTTGTTTTCCTTCTTGTAATTTAATTTCGAAGTTTATTCCTTTTAGTATGTATAGGCTATACTTATTTGCTGCGTGTTTAGTCGAATAGTGGTTTTTAATGCTGCAATTTTAGGTAAATTTGTAATTATAATTTAGATGCCTGTATTAATTCCTAACTTGAAAATCAAAATAAATCCAGAATTGGAATATTTGATTTGAGATGAATTATTGAAAATAAACAAACTGATTGGCTAATGCAAAGTGGAACAAGAGAAAACGCATGACACCGGCACAAACACAAACAACAAATGATGGCCAAGACAGCGAGGAGACTTTTCAGAAAAAATAACGGAACTGCTAGCATGTAAAAACAAGATAGAGTAAACATTTTCCCCCCTCTAAAGCTAAAAGTAGGACCATAGTACGGACTCTTGCAATAAAGAATTTCGCAGGTATGTTTTGTACAATTTCAGCATTTTTGAAACTTGATGAGTTTTTATTTTCTATTTTTATTTTATGTTTAATTAAATGTAACCACAATTAACTTATTTATACTCTAGTTTAGCTGGTCGGGTTGTCACCTAATTACATTTATGAGGCTTCAATTATTTTTGGTTTGTGAAAGTTTTTCCGGCAAATGACTAATGACTTTCCGGCAAAATATGTTCTGTTATTTTTGATTTAACTACGTGTGTTCCTTTTGTTTTAATTTAATGTAATACTTAATGGTTTTCATTTAGCCAATGTATCGCATTCACATTTTGTCCTGCAAATATAGTTTTTATCGGTTTAGTTTTGTCGAAATGTTGAATAACAGTGTTTTGATTACTAGCAAATTGGCAAGACCTTGGTCTTAGTGGTTTACAGCATCTGTTATATACAATGGCTGCATATCTGAAACTAAAGAATGAATGTATAGAAACATTCTATTGACCTAATTTGGAATACATTTTGTGTGGGTACGAGATGGTGAATCTATGTTATACACTGGGATTAATTACACAAAATGTATTGTGTTGAATGAGCTTGGATTTTAAAGCGCTTATGGTGGTTCGTAAACCAGACATAAGGGACGTTTTCTTTTGTTCTGCGGAGGTGCAGGATCAGTGATGATTTGTTGTATGTGTGTGTGGTAAGAACCTTGGGCTCTGTGCCTGAGTGTGTTAGTTAGCTTTATTTAGAAGTCCTCGAGTGTGGGAGTTTGTGCCTTTGAGAGATAGTTGCGTTTGATATGTACCATAGGGAGTTGGTGATCCGATATCGATTTTTGTTTTGGAAGGAGTCCAATCTTTTCTTCCAAGCAACAGACAGAAGGGAATACCAAGCTGGGATGCGTACGTGAGTATTGGTCTGATGTATGTTTTGTACATGGACTATCTGATACGAAGTGGTAGATTGCTCTTGGCGTTCATGACTGGAAGGAGTCCGTCACGGACAGATTTGAGTCAAGCGTGATTCCAACATATCTGACATGACGGGTCCATGCTTTGGGTAATTTGTTGAGAGTTAGTTGAACTTTGGGTAGTCTACGTATTGTAGAGAATTGGATGCCTTGCGTTTTATCTGTGTTCACCGCAGTTCTCCACTTCCTGAACCATGGTTGCAGCCTATAAAACTGTTGTTGGATGACTGACGAACCATATTCCACGTAAGAGATCTGTAGTAAAACATAGAATCATCGGCAAAGAGTCGCAGTGCTACTTTGGGACTAGAATGTCGTTAGTGTTCAGAAGGTACAGTAACGGTCCAAGACCCGAGTTTTGGGGAACTCCTGCCTCGATTGGTCTAGGAGTGGACAGAGTACCTTCGACAGCAACCTGGAACCATATACTGTCGAGGTATGAGTTTAAGAGATGTACATAGCACGGAGGAACTGGGCTGCGGGCTAGTTTGCAAAGCAGGCCTTAGTGCCATACTTTGTCAAAAGCTTTTGGATATGTCCAAGAACGCTGCAATAGATCGGTTTCGTTTGTTGAAGCCATGAGGAAGGTTGTTGAGAATTTGTACAAATTGGAGTGTTGTGGAGTGTTCACTTCGAATGCCAAATTGCTCAGAACGAAATTACGCCTTTGAGATGCTGGGTGAGATGGGAATGAACAAGTCTCTCAAAGACTTTGGCTATAGTTGGAAGACATGTGATGGGTTTGTGATTTTCCGGATAGAGAGCCGACTTTTTGGGTTTGGGAATCGTAATGGTTTTAGCTCCTTTCCATGACGAAGGGAAGTGGCCTGTTCGCATGGATCCATTAAAGATGTGTTTGATGATTACGATCGTGGTAGCTGGGACTTTGCGAAGGGCGTTACTGCTCACATTATCAATGTCAGGTGCTTTACGTGTTGGGAGTTTACTTATAATGTTGGCTACCTGGTCGCAGGTGAAATGTCAGGGAGAGGCCTAATGGGATAAGCAAGATATTTATCAAGAAAATTCTCCACATGTTCAATGTGGTTGTCAACATAAATTCCTGCATTTGGAGTGAATTGGTCTTGGAGTGAATCAGCGATCGTTTCAGCTTTGCTGTTTTTTATAACTAAGTGACGTATGAATTTTATATTTTGGACCAATGTGCCTGGATCAGAAGTTGTGCCCAGTCTGGAATGCACTATCCTTTCATTGGCGGAATTAGGTTGGACAAAACGTTTAGGTAACGACAGGAGTGCGGATTTTTTCTCCGAACCATCGTCTTTCCTACTTCTTTCATCACACACGTCTTTATAGTGCATCATTAACTTCATTTTCCATGGTTAGAGAGATGGAATCAGATTTATATCACCATGAGACCATGTGCAAAATATGTCATTCACGTATCTCAGCCATACTTTCAGTTTGATTTCAAAAGAATCCGTTACTTTCTTCGCGAATGCTTTTACGAAAATATTAGCAAAAAATAGGACTTAGTGGGAAACTCATTGCCATTCCACCATATTGGCGATATATTTTACTATCGCATAGTTTGATTTCAAACATACTCGTAGGCCTAGTCCTCTAGGTTTATTATTTCTATTTAGTTTATACATGTTTATCTTTAGTTTTTCAATTGATAACGTGATATGATTTATACTCCCAAAACGTCTAGTATTGTTTTCTTTATACACTAATCGAAATGTCCAAACAAACAATTAATTTAAAAAAATTTTGAACAATGCATCATTAAAAACTAAATTTTAAAACAGAGTAAAGCAGGCAGTTCCGTAAATCTGTTAATTTACCATTCAAGGTAACCTCTTAAAATAGTTTGATACTGCCAAACATGCTAGCAACACACTTTCTAGTCAATACTATTATCTTGTAAAAACTTACCTATTGGAATGAAATGTTAATTTATTTTATGTTTTTTTTTATTGCTTATAACAAAATTAACAGTGTGTGTAATTGAATCGGTAGCAATTTGAAAAAATCATCCTTGCATAAATATTGCATTTACTGAAAACTAACTTGGAATACTTTTTCATATTCTTTCGAACCTGGAACAAATTTTGTTACCATGGTTTTTTAATAACAATATAAGGCTAATAAATCTATTTTTGCATAGATGAAGTTTTTACTTCATGCGTTTTAGTTAGGAATTCCCTACTATTAGTCTAACTTTACCCCCACACTCACCCTCTTGTCGTGAAGGTAATATGCCAAGATATCTGGCGGGACATTTTCTAGGCTGGAATCTAACCAACTTTTATTGGGCGTTTCAACTGATTTGTCTTGATTGTTATTGATGGATCCAGCAACATTTTAACTATAGCTATTGCCAGATGTATTGGGGATGACTGTACATTTTACCCAACTTGAAAACGAGAGCGTTCCTTCTACTAATCAGTTTTTGCTTAGATTTGACAATAACATGAGCTATAACTATTTAAATGGTTTGAAAAACTTTTAAGTTTTGAAGTGATAGCTTTATAATAATATTACTATATTGTACTATTATAATTATTATATTATTGTATTATAATATTATAATTATGCAATTTGAAAATATGATATGATATGTTTTGACAAAATATAATGACTTGTGTAATTTGTTGACCTTTATTCTCCTCTAATATTAATACTGATAAAAATATAAATCGGTCATAGAAGTCATCACTTCCAACGTGTGGTCTTAAGCACACCCAATTTTTTTTTAAATTAAGCACTTAAACTATTTACGATATCTCCGCACTTCTCCTCTTGTCTTGTCGGCAGTTTCGAGGTAATCCCATAAGAAATCTGGCGATATCTTTAACTGACGTGATGCCAGAACTTTTAACATTATTAACGAAACCTAACTGACTCTGTTGCCAGAACCATAAACACCAATCCAATCAAGAAAACTGACAGTGGCAGAATATCAAACAACAATAAGCGCGAAATATAAATGACAGGGTTGCCAGATCTACCACACTCTATATATACGCGTAATGTATTATATACTAGCTGTACCCCCGACTTTGTAAGGCTGAAAATACCTTAACACTTATACCGAAACATAATTTTTATAACGTTAACCGAAACATCCGGTCTCACAGACCGCTATTTGTGTTACACTGGTTTTATGGGTAATACAGTTACATCACACACATTTTAATAACAAAAGGACTTTTATTTTTACAATATACTGTTAGGTAGATATAAAAATATGGTGTAAAAGTAGTTTCAAAATAATAAATTGAGATATTATAAATTTGAAAGTAAATATAAAAATAACAATGTATCGCAAAAATCTATATTCAATGTAATAACTGTGAATATCATCAAAGTAACAAAAATACAATATGGGTTACAAGATTTATAAAAATATGGAAGTTACAAATAATAATAAAGAATAATAGTAGTAAAAATTAATAAAATGAGATAATTGACAATAAAAGTGAATACCGGTACAACATATTGGATCATATGTAGGCCTTACTACTTTTTACTTTATGAAAATAAAAGTTGTATAAATATAAGATTGAAAAACTACCTTTGAAATGATGTAACAATGGTTGTTACTAATATAAGAAGTAGACAAATTTAAAAACACAAAATACATAAAGATAATGATCATTTGTTACGAGTCGTCGGTACACCTCAACCACTTTTCTCTTTGGCACAGTCAACACACAGTTTACGGCTACATTCTAAGCATATTGCTTTTTTACAAGCAATGCACATGTAGCTGGTCTTCCGTTTTTTGTAGGAAGGGCACGAAGAACATGTCTTTCTCTTTTCCATCTTGTCACTTGGGACAGTTGCTTGGGCTGGTCCTTGTTCTTGTGGGTCATCCGGCTGTTCTTCTTCAACTTCTGGTTGCTGCTGTCTATGCTGATTTCGTTGTTGTTCAGTTTTGTTTTCTGACAAAACATTCTCTATGCTAGACTTCAAAGCTCTTGGAAGGTTCACAGTTTCTGCCAGTCTTTTCCGAAGATGGGGAACAACCAGCTCATGACCTAGCTGTTTTATGAACTCAAACCTTTTCATTTCCGGTGTGCCTGTGAAGCTCAAATAAGCTATGAATGAATTTACACAAGCGATGTTGATCATTCGGTAAAACACAGCAAGTGGCCACCGCCTAGTTTTCCTGCTGCATGTAAAGACTGCACACTTCATATCCAGCAAGTCTACCCCACATTTTGTTTTGTTGTAATAACATATGATCTCGGGCTTCTTTTTCTCAGGGTTTGTTTGAACACTGTGATGTGTTGATGAAATCAAAACAACCGATCTTTTTTGCTTGGGCACAAAGCTAAGAAGAGTCGATGTACCTCTAAATCCATAAAGGCTTGAGGCAACTGGTCTTTCTGAGTTAGGAAGGAATTCTTCGGGGATCAATTTTTTGTCTTTCCTTACCGTACCCACGTACGTTAGTTTTCTCTTTGAAAGCTCGTCGACAACTTCTAGAGACGTAAACCAGTTGTCTGCTGTTACATTTCGATTAGACCCTTCAATAGGCCTGCAAACTCTAACCACAGCTTGAGTGGGAATGCTTAATTTTTTCTCTTCTGCAGATAAAGAGACACTGTCACTGCCTTTACCAGTGTATATATATGCATTTAGTAGATACGATGTCTTAGCATCGGCTAAACACATAACCTTAATGCCGTATTTCTTTGGTTTATTAGGCATATAAACCCTGAAACTGCATCTGCCTCTGAAGGGAATCAACATCTCATCTACTGTAACTTCGGACGACACACAGAAGACACTTTGACTGTTTGAAATGAATTTTTGAAAGATCTCAGAAATTGGAGCAGCTTTGTCAGTTTGCTTTCTTTCGTCCCTTGTGTTTGCATCATCAAATCGTATGCAAGAAGTCAAGATCTCATACCGTTTTACTGACATTACGGCAGAAAATATTGGCCGGCTGCAAGAGTCTTTGGTGAACAACGAAGATATTTTTTCATCTTTAGAACGTAAAACTGATGAAAGAACAAACAGGCCCAAAAGAGCATTTATTTCCACAATACAAGTATCTCTATAATTACTTTTGTTTGTTTCTTCGCTCAAATTGGCTCTTACACTTTGTAACTTTACGTTAGTACTATCTACAATTTGTGTCATTATTTCTTCATCAAAGAACAATTTCCAAACATTGGTTTTCCTAAGAGCCTGGCACGGCCTCTGATGCCAGGTAAGCCTGTTCTAATAATATTACGGGCTGGAACTCTGACCTGATTTGGTGGAGCTTTACTTTGCCATGCATTTGGGGGACCGAATTCTTTCTTCTTCATCCTCTCGACGAAAAACTCTGGCAAGCTGTGCTGTTCAATATTTTCTAAGCTGTCATCCTCACGTTCTTCCTCTAAAAGGTTGTCTTCATCAGAGTCTGGTGTGTCTGCCCGAATATTTTCTTCTTCGGATAACACATAGTCGGGATCAGCGTCCGAATCATCTATTTCCTCACTACTGGTATCTTCATTGTCACTGTCTTCATCGTTCAAAAGTTCACGAATTGTGTCACTGAAGTCGGGATCCTTGGCACTGACTCGACGAGCCATTTCAATGATTTTATTTAGTCACAAAATGTAAAAGACACTATAAATAAGTTAACCGAAACACCGGTCTCACAGGTCACTACATACGGTACGCGAAACACCGGTCTACAAAACCGCTATTCAAAGAACGGAAAACGAAACACCCGGTCTAACAGACCGCTATGATTTTGTAAAACGATGTTTCAAGGTCAAACGCCAGAGCCGAACTAATCGATATTTTACCGCGTGGTAGGGGAGGGGGAAAAAGTAAGCTATTGTGAAGGTCAGCACTGCCAACCCCCCAGGGCTGTCGAAATTAAAAAAACAAATTTCCCTGGGTGCCTGTGAGACCGATGTTTCGGTATAAGTGTTAAAGCAAAACTATCAAAGTTTTTTTTAATTTTTACACCTTATACCGAGTTGAAGATAAAAATTTCAAACTTCAAGTTGTAAAGAATTACATTTCCAATCACAAAGGTGGTCTCAGATTTTTTCTAAACCCACCTTTGAAAAGCTACAGCTATTTACAAAGTCGGTAAACCAAAAGTTTAAGAAAAACACAAACTTTTGTGTTATAGCTCCTAAAGTAAACTACAGAATCGGTTCAGTTGCCATTTGAAAGAACTCGGTGTGCTTTAGATTTTTAAATTTCTCTAAATTTCATTTTAGAAATTTAGATGATGAATTTCTACACGATGCTACCAAACACCTTCTAACGTTGGACGTTTGATGGTTCGTCACATCGAGTGGCCGTTGTTCAAACTTACGAGCGTCCAATGGCGAGCATTTGATAGAACGTTCGCATTTGACCATGTTCCGGCCGATGTCGGTATTCTTGCACCGAGTCAAAGGGATGTCCCTAATGTTTGAAGGAAAATATTCGTTGGTTCAATTCAACGGCTACACGATTCGTTCATACAGAGCAGTATACAAAATCTCCAGACCCACCAAAAACCCGTTTATCTTTGCGTTTAGTTTTTAATAAGTAATATTATTAATTTACATTTTCAAAGGTGGCCTAAGCAGGCTACAATTTATACTTTATACTAGTAAGTTCCCGTGAAAAATCACAGGCAGATTAATTACATACTATACATTTAAAAGATATAGTAAAAAATATATGCTATTTAAGAAAAATTTTATTTAGACCTACCTAAATATTATATGAGGATTTTTAACTCGTTAAATGTGTACAATTAAAAGATATATTATTAAAGACTATCTCCTCGTCCATTTTTGCAACTGGTCGACAACAAGTTTGTTTTCTTAAGTATTGGATCAAACATTCAGATGCTACATTCACCATGTAGCAGGAACATTCTCTGTACCATCTGTCGGACTTACTTGTCTCAAACGTTCGGTCCAAAATTGGAGCGAGCGTTCGTAGCATCGTGTAGAACCGGCTAAATGAGTACCCCAAATTGAGTATAGCGGTTACTGGTCTAAAGTTATAAGCAGAAATATGCCCAAAAGAGCGCGACATAGACGTCTTTGGTCACTGTTGACGTAACTTTTAAACGAATGGATTTTTACGAATATGGATTTCTTCTAAATCTTCCCGAAGAAACACTTCGTCTAAACGATCAATATACATTCAGCCGTTCTCAGTTGATGCCGTCAAACAGACAGAGCCACAGACAGAGCCACAGACAGAGCCACAGACAGAAACACAGACACGATTTTATATAGGGTGATTCAGTAAAGCGTGGCGGGCTATGCCGATTCAGATTCTACATGCAAAAATAAGTCGAAAATGTAGTATAACATTTTTTGATTTCGGCTTAGTTTAGCCGTTACCCGCCATTTTGTTTGTTTACAAAAACTCACTATAACTCTGGAAATAGATAAGATATCGAGTTCAAATTTGGAATAAGCATTTTATAATGTTACGATTACCAAGTGTACCAAACACAAAGCATTTATTTTTATAATTTTCAAAATGGCAGCCGTTACAAATTTGTAACGTGGAATATCTTGAAACCCGTTAACTTTACAAAAAATGTACAAGAGACAAAATATTTTCCTTTTTCAACGACAGACAAAATTTTTTTTTGTAGTTTCAGTAGGTCAAAGGATAACCGAGTTATCGAAAAAAACTAAAACATAATTTCTTGGTAATTGTCTACAACAACCAAAATTAGCCTGAAACCAAATTTTTTTAAATTTAACATTTTTTAACAAATTTTTGCAATTAAAGTGTCATTCGATTTGAAATGAAAAGGGCTTCAAATTTAGTGTCTAGTAAAATTTTGTTTTAGTAGCTGGTTTTCATAGAATTTGACTATAAAAATGTTAAATGGCCGCCATTTTGAAATTTGATGAGTCTGATCAAAGATATTTTTGGAAAATGTTTATGGCTATATAGTTAAATTGTATACCAAGTTTCATAAAAATATCTTCAAGTGCTTTTGAGTTATTAAGTATTGTTTTTTTAAATACAAAACGGCGGATTACGGCTACACTAAGCCGAAATCGAAAAAATGTTGTACTACATTTTCGACTTATTTTTGCTTGTAGAATCTGAATCTGCATAGATCGCTACGCTTTACTGAATCGCCCTGTATATACTCGTAGATTATACTGGTGGGAACTTTACTGTAGATAATTTTAATGTCTATTTTTTCCGCTATTGTTATAACGTATTTCAAATAGTTTAGCCGCATATAAAATAAAAGTTTTTGAAAAATGTTTTTCACTCGTTCAATCAAAATGAGTGTTGTAGATTAGCGTAATTTATACGCTCTCGATGACTTTATAGTGTAGTCATTTTAAATCAAAATTACCCCATTTCCTAAAAAAACTCTTACAAGCTAAGGATTTGTTACGTATGCTATATTTAGCTACAGTACTAAAACATACTAAAAGTTCTCACAAAAAAAACCCTGTGCTATAACCGCCATCTTGGAAAATGGCGTCCAAAAATCAGTCTTTCCCCCATAACTCAAAAACTATTCATCCTATAAAAATGTTTTAAGTAAAATGTTTTGGTCACAAAAAGAGTTAGAACTTTTGTTCTTAGCAGTTTTCAATAAAATTAACCGTTTAGCCATAAAATGCAACACTTGGAAAACTGTTTTGACAATTTGTTAAAGAAAACACTAATTATTACTGTTAAGAGAAGTTATAAAGAAATTTTTATCAAACAAATTTTTGTTTTAATTTAAAGATTGGAACTTCTTGAACAGTTTCACACCAATAACATATTTTTTCTATTTTCATTTATATTTTATGTGAATTTTAAATGTTACACTGCTGATGCCTTCGATGCATTTCGCTACCAAGCAAGGCTACCATAACAAACTCCTACTGAGTTCACTATAGTACAAGCAAGGTATTTGGTATGTATGTTGCATTTACCTAATTGAAAAATATAATACAAACACCTCGCAAAAACACCTGTGATGTAGCAGTTATCTTTTAAAATTAATATTAAATTTTACAAGAATTACGAAATTAGACGTAAAGAAGTGAAAATAATTTATTAGCATCTAAAGTAAAAAACAAACACCTTTAATACATTTTTTGCTAAATTCACACAATTAACATAACATGGTATACTGTTACATAATTTTGTGTAAATTTTGTTTATGTAACCTAAATAATGTAGTACTCTTGTTTTTGTTTTATTGTTTTATTTTGTGTTGAGAAATGGCAACTTTGTATATTCAAAATAGACCTACTCAATCAAATAATTTTGTTAAACCTCAATGCTATTTTTTACAAATATTAAAATTGTAAAATTTAGTGTAAAAAAGAATTTTCAAAGCTCTAAACTATATTACTCTTATTTTTAATTTCATTACAAAACAAAATAATTGATTGATTTTTCTGACCGATTATATTCAAAATAGGTCTACTAAATGAAACATATATATTTTAATCTCTCAACAATTTTGTCCTTATTCTCTGGTTTATTCCGAACAAAATTATATATAATAAGTTATGTTTACTGTTTATAGTAATTGTTTGCCGAATTTACAAAAATATTTCTTCAAACAGTCATAGGCCTATTTTAATTAGATCTGGTGAAAAAGGCTAGTTTCAAATAATTAGAGTGCAAAAGGTTAAGGGTCAGCTTTAGCTGTCGGCCATGTTGGCTGACACTCCATAACACCAATGTTAAATTATTAAAATCCAAATTTTCCTTTATTTTTTATCGGATAATTATGAATGATGTCATTTTAAAGCTATGGCCAATATGCATGCAAATGGCTTTTTCAAAACTAAGAAAAACATTTTGTTTAATATTTATTAACAATTTAAAACATTGATTTTTAATATTCTTTTATGTTGTAACTATTAATTATAGCGAAAAACTACCAAGCCATTCGCATGAAGAATTTCGTCTCCAAGAGTTTGGTATTTTTTTTAAAACGCCATTTGAACAATTGCGGGTTTTAAACGGATTTAGGATGAGCAATGTCCGAGTAACCTACCGCCGCTATAGGGAGTCGCAGGTTGCTTTCTGTTTTACTAGAGCCGACCCTTAATAGATCGCAATGGGATCCAATAAATCTCAAAACAAAAAAATTCTATACAGTAAAACAAACCATGGGTAAACTCAGTAGAAGTTTGTTACGTACGGTAGCCTAGCTTGGTAGCGAAATGCATCGAAGGCATCAGCAGTAACATTTAAAAATTCACATAAAATGTAAATGAAAATAGGAAAGTTATGTTATTGGTATGAAACTGTTCAGGAAATTCTAATATTTAAATTAAAACAAAAATTTGATTGTTAAAAATTTCTTTATAACCACTTTTAATGACGATTAATGTTTGTTTTAACAAATTTTCAAAATTGTTTTTCAAATATTGAATTTTATTTCTAAACGGTTAATTTTATTGAAAATTGCTAAGAACAAAAGTTGTAGTTCTTTTTGTGACATAAAAACATTTATTTAAAACTATGTTTATAGGATGAAGAGTTTTAGAGTTATGGGGGAAAGACTGGTTTTTGGACGCCATTTTCCAAGATTACGGTCGTAGCACAGGTTTTTTTTGCGGGAACTTTTAGTATGTTATTACAGTAGCTAAATACAACATACATAACAAATCCCTAGCTTATAAGAGTTTATTTTAGGTAATTTGTCTAACATAACTGGACTATTATTTATGTCGTATGCAGAGTAATTTAGATGTATTTCTTGATTTCACCAGTACTGTTTAATTTAATTGAAGTTTTATGCAGTAAAAATCTAATAGGATCAAAGTTCAAAAATGCTAAAAATTGCATTACTATTAAGAACATTTAATTTTTTTAAAGTTCTTTTTGGGAAGTAGAATCGTCAAAGGAAAATTCCCTTTCTGCTCGGACAACAGGCAGACGCAGTTACACACCGTTTCAGACAAAAGATTTTTGAAAGATTTTTTTGTTTCAGAAGACAAACAACAATTTTGAACTGGATATTGTGTCCACTGCGGTAGTAATAAAGCTTTTGTTCTCAGACCTCATTTTCGCCACTTCTTTCAGTAAGTTTGGTCTTATAAAAATACAAGAAATAAACGGTACCAAAAACTGGCACATACTTTCTCACAAACATATTTAAATTATTAAACAGATTCACTGTGACTTCATAATGGTAGGAGAGGTGATAATAAAGTAGGAGATTAACTAATAAACATTATTATTATTAGCTAGAGAGAAAACTATGCGATCGATTTCGAACAAATTTGCACCAGACATGTCAATTAGACCTGTATAGATACACGAAAAAACGTTTTGAAAATTTTTGAAAAACAACCCCCTCTTAGGCAAAAATCTATTATTATTATTAGCTAAACAAGATTTTTCAGAAAGATGCGGTTTTTGCATATGGTAAGGTATATTAAGGGCTACAAATAAGCAACATTTTATCAAAATCGTTAGAGCCGTTTTTTTATGAAAAAAATAAAAAATGATTTTTTGGCCAAAATGGTTTTTTAAAAAAAATTTAAAACCTTTTTTCGTGCGTCTATACAGGCCTAATTGGCATGTTTGGTGCAAATGTGTTCGAAATAGATCGAATAGTTTTCTCTCTAGCTTTGTATACATACAGACATACATACAGACATACGTTTTGTAAAAAATAACACATTTTTGGACTCAGGAGGTCCCAAAACGGATATTTCCACAAAAATCTCAATATCGATTTTTTTGCGATCACTATACTTGCTCTATACTATAGTATAGTGAGAAAGTAAAACTAAAATTTCAGATAATATTTACAATAATTTCGAAGAGATTTGATACTGTGTCTGTCTACTAAGTGAGTTATGATTTTTTGTTCAACCACTATCGCCACTTCTTGAGCTAGTGGTTGGTATTTAAAAAAAAAGTTAAACAAAGTTGTTTGTACTACTCTTAGGAGGTATAATGACTTTAAACAGATGAAATATTTTTCATACTAATCGAATTAAAGCAATTTATCAGTTTTTTTTGTACAAACCTTGAAATCTTCCCCATTTCTACCCACCTTGTCCGATTGTACCCACTAACAAACTGCACTGAGATGTTCAATCCACATATTTCATGTCTAAAATAATTTGTGCACAATTACTATATTAATAGTGTCCTTAAAAAATAAAAGGCCAATAATATAAGTACTACACCCTGCAACGTAAGCATCTCATAGTTTTCCCCAAAAGTATCTACGTACAATAAATCTACTACCTGTTAGATTTAATTTACAAAGCAAATTCTACAAGTAGCCAAATATAGTTGGCTAACAACTAACTTGTGAAGCTACTATACATTCAAAAAACTAAAACTATTTATTGTATTTTGTAGTTGTTTTTATACAGAAGTACTTAGAAAAATAATAATAATAATAATGGAAGTAAAACTATCTTTGGCTATTTGTGTAATTTGCATTGTACAGTAATTTAAAACTAACAGGTAGTAAATACTTTGTACGTAGTTAAGTACAGAACAAAATTTAAAATCCATTAATACAACATGTATTAAAAAATGCGATCCTTTCTAGTTGCAACTCATTTGTGTATGATAAACAAATCTGAAGGAAGGAAATTATATTATACTAGCTGGCCCAATCCGGCTTTGCAGTGATAGACAAATCAAATTTAAATGTATATTAACAAAAAATATATATATCAATAAATATATTACACATGTATTTCTTATGGGGATTTTTAGTAACTTTGACCCCCCCCACAAAACCCCTCCTAAAATTTCGAATTTTTTTAAAAACTTTCTTAGCGAGCACCTAGGACCCTAGAGGAAGCTACATACCAAATTTAATTCCAATCCGTTCAATGTTTTTTTTAGTAACTTTGCCCCCCAAACTTCTCCTAAAATTTCA
>JAGFPH010002578.1:141692-175349 GCA_018207615.1 Philaenus spumarius | reverse complement strand
TTCTTACAGAGCACCTATGGCCCTAGAGGAAGCTACATACCAAATTTTGTTCCAATCCATTCAGTAGTTTTTGAGAAATCGTGATCAGTGAGTCAGTGGATTTGGCTTATATATATATACTAGCTGACACGTACGGCGTTGCCCGTGGTGGTTAGTATCTTCAGTCTTTTTAACGTAATTGTAATCTTTTGAAGTTTTCAGTTAGTGAGTGGTATTTGGCTTTTATATATATATAGATCTTAAATAATAAAAGCACTATTGTCATAATAATAAAAGATCTGAAATTATGATTTTAGTAACTTTGATCCCCCCAAATCCCTCCTAAAATTTCGAAATTTTTCATACCCTTTCTTAGAGAGCGCCTAAGGCCCTAGAGGAAGCTACATACCAAATTTCATTCCAATCCGTTCGGGAGTAATTTGAGGATGATCAAAAACGCATTGAAAACGCAAGGAAAAATGCAAAAACGCCTATTTCTGGCGTAATTTTGGGAGAATCTCAAACATTTTTTAACAGACTACTTTTAGGCCTTAAACGAACCTAAGTACCAAATTTCAACATTTTCTGCCAATTAGTTCTCGAAAAAGCTGAGAAAACGCAAAAAAACGCTAGAAAAACGCGAATATTGGGCGTATCTTTGGGATGTTTTCAAAATCCGTTCTTAGTGCGCGTCTAAAGGTCCAACTGAACATGCATGCCAAATTTGAACTCATTTGGTTCAGTAGATTTTTAGTTCTGCTGATGAATGAATGAGTGCCATTTCGCTTTTATATAGATAGATAGATACAAACTTATTTATTATTTCGTTTATAATGTTGGTCCGGAAGTGAAGAAAGTGTTTTTCTTTTATAATACACTTCAACATGGAAGTACCAGGAGTTACATAAAATACCAATTCACAGTTTCTCATATTAGAATGTATGTAAAAACATTTTAAAACGTAGGCCTATTGCTTGCTTATACAGTGTGTAAAAATAGTCCGTCCGTCCGCTTTAATTTTTTAGCTTGTAAAACAAACAAATATTTTTGGGGAACGATACTAACTTAATCCAAATTATCTTTTGACGTTATCGGAAATTTTGAGTGTCCTCCAAAATTGGGGGATTTCGGGGGCAACTCAAAATTTTTAAATGGGAAGTATGGTCATGTGATACCTCATTTTAAAGGTATATTTAATACTAGGAAAATGACATAAAGAAAATAAAAATCAGACCACCCAAAACAAAATGGCGGCTCTAAACGTGTTGAAATAAATCGACATAAAGTTAATATCTCGAAAACTAAGAGTGTTTTTACAAAATTTTCTAAGATGGAGAAGGAAAAATAAAATTTACGAAATCGATTTAGAAGCAATTAATTAGGTCAAGCACTTTGAAATAAAAACTTTTTGTCTCTTAAATTTTTTTCTAAAAACTACAGTATTATTAAAATAGAATAAAACAAAGGATGTTAAATAAACTACTTACATCAGTTTCGGTTGGAAACAGCTTATTTTATTTAAACATTGTTAATTAAAATAAATGTAATAACTATGTAAACATTAAGAACTATAATGTGAAATGAACTTATAAATTATAGTTTCAAATTTTACTAACATACAAAACAAACAATATTTAGTTGTTGTTTTTTAATAAAATAGGAAGAAACACTTGTATTTATGCACAACAATGTATTGATTACCGTATAGTATGTGTAATTAAATAATCTAAACAATTAGAATTTCCTTTGAAAAATGCACCATGTTGTCAGTTGATTACCGGCAGTATTGTCACATCACATTAAATTAGGGGGTTCACATTAAGACAGATTACATTTTTGTGTATATAAATTCTTAAAGTTTAACTGTAAAATCAAAAATATTGAACAAAAAAATGTATTCTTAAATTTGAACTTGTATTATTTGGAAAACCCTATTTATATTAAAGACGGATGCCGTCTTTATTTCTATTTTAATCTCTAGTCATGTGTGATTTGAGAATATAAAACAAGTTTGAACTTAAATTGTCAAATTATTTCAACTATTTAAAAAAAATTAGTTAGTTTCATAGATCCACTCCAAGTGAAATAACACATTTTACATTGGTTCTTGACTTATTAAATCTCTAAACTATAAAAATTTATATTTAAAACTATAAAATGTCGTTATTGGAATACACCATGACATATAGAAAAAGTGCAACAATTATTTTGAATATACCATTTTGACATGCAATAATTATCTAATAACACAATAATTATCGCGTCCAAATTTTGTTTGCGACGTATTGCTCCAAATTATTTAAATAATATAAAATTTCCTAAATTTCATGTTTTAATGTAGTACTGTACTGTTATTATATTTAACGGGAAAATATACTTAATTATACACTTACTAATCCTACCCTTATATCTACGTTGATAAACTAACAAAACGTTTTACACATATAACAAATAACCTCCTTCTTCCGTCAATTCAGTTGAATCAACAATAATAGTGAAATATATTAATAAGTATATAAATATACTAATTTACTTATGTACAAACACTTAATGGCTCAAATTAAAAATGCTAGCACATATGTTCATTAATTCGATACATAATGAAAATATAGATTGATTAAACGAAATTTATGATACAAAAAATAAATAAGGTTTATGATTATTAATTACATGAAATACAGTAGAAATATAATACAATTATAGAAGGCACTGTAAGTGTGAGATTAATACATCAACAACATAACATGTAGTTAATAAAGCTGACCCAAAAGAAATAGATTTTATATAGCGGTCATATGTTTCCTCAGTATATGTATTGTAAATATATTTCAATTACATTTTAATCTCAAAGTGGACTGTATTTGCCTAAAAATTATGATTTCTTTCTCTATAAATATATTTGTGTGTAACAACAAAAGTTATCTTAAACATATGTTCAATAAAAAATGATCATGTTTGAGAGATTTGTTTTTCGTCTAGTGATTTTAATCAAATAATAAATTATTATCATTTGAATGCTCAAACCTAGCTGTGAAACATATTTCTTTAATTTAATATCCTACTAACAAATGTTTTCAAATAAATTTTTTCGTCACTCTATTATATGAGATACAAATTTATAAAACAATTATAATAAATTATACCCTACAGCAAGAAATAAATAATGTTTAAGTAATTCAATTGAAACTCAAAAAATAAAAATTTATGATGTACGTTTTTTGTAACATAAATATTATTTTGACATATATATTTTTACAGAACAGTGTTATAATAATATTTATATTTTTGTATAGCTATGTTGTTTGAAAAAAATACATTATACTTTGTTGTATGAAAAATTAATCTGAAAAATATTAAAATTTCGTATTTGTTTAAGAAAAGCCTCAAACCCTCTCTAGATTTTAAAACTTATGCCTTCAATCTATTTGATTTTAAATTTTGTAATTTCATGAAGTTTATATTAATTAAAGATTTACTGGACTTAGAAAAACTATGTTTATAATCATCTTGCTTCATTTACCAATCAATATACAAAGTGATATATTAAATGATTTGTCAAAAGAGTATTTCCTTGTAGTGTCATTTTTTACCATTTCAATTAAATATATTAATTGAAGTATAAATTTTGAGTAAGTATAAATTCTTAATAGTATTTGTTTCTTTTTAAATTACTTAATTTCAATTCAATATTTATTTCTTATCTTGTTTGTGCCAATAAAATAAGACTTATGAGAAATTAGGAGTGGAATAATAACAGTCAAATCAACGTGCAACAACTATATTCGACTTATGGCAGTTCTGAACTATTTAAATTAACAGTTCTTTACTGATTCAGCTATTCTGCTCTCTTTAATGTTACAGTACCATAATTATGTTAAATATTCGTCGGGTTCATTATGTGGTATGTTCAGATTCATTGAACTGTGTAATTTATTCCAATCACAATAATGTATTTCCATTGAGGTCAGCTATTAATATACTTACAATATAATTTATACACAACAATATTGTTAAAGTTTAAAGATGATTCACACATAAATACGTTCATTGCTAAATCTTGCTACATCAACTTATAATGTAACAAACAAGTTATATTTATATATAAAACATGTAATGTACAATAATTATACGTGCTAGTCATTATAGAAATTTGGTTCAGTTTTTTGATTACTCGTAGTTTACGTTTGTATTATTTGGTCGTTTATTTAAGTACACCGATGGAACAAAGAGAGAGAAGGTGATACAGCAATCTGGAGGAAGACAAAGAAGACGATAAACTGATTTAGAGAAAAATCGCGCATTTTCTTGACGAATTAAACATATTGTATCCAAACCAAGAAGTTTAAGTGAGACAACAATAATATACAGAAG
The DNA here is from genome assembly GCA_018207615.1 of Philaenus spumarius. Taxonomy (NCBI): domain Eukaryota; kingdom Metazoa; phylum Arthropoda; class Insecta; order Hemiptera; family Aphrophoridae; genus Philaenus; species Philaenus spumarius. The sequence goes on along the minus strand of JAGFPH010002578.1, from coordinate 170,999 downwards.
TACGATACCTGATGTCAATTCCATCATTTCACTTATTGAATTTATAAACTAATTTTATATTTAATTATACTAAAATATATATTTTTTAAATACTTAGTATTAATTTTTTAAACAAAGAAACCCCATTATTTTGTCCTTATGATGACTTAGTTCACTGATATAGAAGCCATTATTATTATAATTATTTAAATGTGTTTAAAATTTTTTTCTTCTTTAAGTGAAATTTAATTTAGTTTTATAACGATAACATGATCTGAAATGTAGAAGCAATTATTTTGTAAATTAATTAATATAGTCGTCCTCAGATATAAAACAGTTATAGTCCACTCATCAGCCGTTTTCGCGTTCAATAGAATGTCAAGAAATCTACAAATAATTCATTTAATCTTTATTTTAACCAATTGCATGCTAGAATCTACGATTTTAAAATTGTTTGCAATGAGGGGTAGTTTTCACCCCTAAAAATTGAAAGGCCGGTTCGGCACAGGGTAGATTTTGAAGTAAAGGATAAGCAGAGCTTAAATCCAAATTTTTTTACGAAAATCTATGTTGATTCCCGAAATTGCAGTTTTACGGTTTTTTACCGCTGATGAATGGACTATTACCTAGTTTTATATTTTAATAGATCTGACGAGTGGGAACAAATAACTAAAACACAATAAACTAACACAAATTCTTACAAAAATACTGCTGTGAGAAATTGTGATATTTTATTATTTTTTTGAATTATTTTTCTTGTTTTTCAATAATAATAGCTTTAGAATGTTCAATATGTTCAGTAGCTTTAGAATATGTTGAATTCTTACGCTTTTACCAAATTATCTTAAAGTTGAATTTTACTAATTACTTCTTTCGTATAGTTTCAGTGCTTACTATTCTTTAAATTATGACAATTTTTCATTCATATTTATTTATTTAACAAAGTACGAAAAAGTTTTTGTTTTTTACATTCCTCATTGATATAAATTTTGTACGGAATTAAAAAAAAACTAATTACAATTTAGTCATTATTTACTTTAACTAAGTTGTATTTTTAAATCAGCCACTCCCACCGTTCTTTACAAAAGAAATTTAGATACAAATATACAAAATTTAAAGAAATAGAATAATATTTTCTCATAATATGTATTATGCATATTACATAATATTTTTATCATAAAATAATATTATGATCAACTGATATTAAACATATTTTAAGTACTCAATGAACGAATATAAATAAGTTTTTTAAACACTTGTGAATCAAAAATTCCTCAACTTTTATAATATATTACAAAAGTCATAAAGAACTATAACTTAGATTTAAAAAATAAGCTTTCCTTCTATTATTATTGACAAATATAACAACAAAAACAGGAGAGGTACTTATATTCAACGGGAAGATATTTTTCACTTATAAATATATACTATCATTACAAATAGCTATAGTTATTTATTTTTATGTATAAAAATCCTTAACAATACAAAATACGTTTAATAGTTGTTACAGGACATGTAAGTTTTCACAGTTCTTAAATTTTGAATCCTCCTTTCCAAAAATCCACGTGAACATCTGCCGCGCCTTCATACTGGCTCGGACCATGCCTCTGTTTTTGTACCAATGTGAACCGGACTCTTTGTCTGCATTCGCTCTCTTCAATCTGATCTGGTTCAGGATCCCTACCAAGAGCTCGTCTACGTTATGACTGATGCCTACTGAGATTTCTATGAATTTAGCCCTGTAGGTGCAGGCTAAGCATTTGCCATCTGAAATCAACGGTAAACCAAAGCTCTAAATTCATGACAAATATTCTTTTAAATATTATTTCTAGTTCTATTTGCTGTAATTAAATTAAATTTATTTTATCAGCGTGATAATTAATTCATTTTTTTCTTTTTATTACTTAAGTTTAACAGTAAAATTTTCTATTTTTGTTTGTAATGAACAGTAGTAATACAATAATATTGATAAATAGGGTTGTTTTAAACCTGAATAGTTTTGAACTGAATTTTCATTTAGCATTATTGTTTCAATCTGTTTGTCTTAAGATAAAAGCAGACATACATAATGTGAAAGACGAAGTTAAATTAAGTTTACTGCCTGCCTGTCTTTATCACTAACCAGTTTATTTGGACACAATCTGTTATCTTTATTTATATTTCTTGAGAGTAAAAGAAGTTGAAATTAAAAAAGAAAGAGCAACAAATCTGAAGCTCAAATCCTCTTATTTAAAAGATGTGTTTTTTGTGTAACGTAAAATATCCCAATCTAAATGAGTCGGTAGTGAACTATAAAGCCTCGGCCTACTTCTTTTGAATTTCGACTTACAAATTTTAGGACGTATTTATAATTTTGATTTTACATTTTAATTGTTTTAGCGCGATAGAACTATTTCCTTGGATAGATAAACTGATTTGTGTGTATTTTGACTGATTTTTCATCAGTATGTTAATATGTTTCTGATGTTTTACGAGTTGATGTTAAAGAACGTTGAATAACGAACTACGTATAATCTATAAAACAAAAAGAATCATCTTCGATTACACAACACGAGGAGAAAGGAAATAAGTCCTAAGAGGAGGGGGGGGGGGGTTATATTGTGTCAGTTTTAAGTGACAATTAACAAAGCAGCAAAAGAGACATGGACTTTATTTGCTCATTTTAGTGTATATTTCATAGAAACATTAGCATGACGTCTGACAAAATGTCCTTCATTTACTTAATTCAGGACGCATTATATTTATCTTTGAAAGGACAGTCTGACAATACTTTTGCGAATAATCGAAGTTTTGTAGTTTGAAACAGTTTACAATTGAACGTTATGAGTTTTAAACTTGCGGGAAACCAAGCTTTACAATGACCATTTAAAACAAAATATTCCTGATATTGTACGTATGCCGCCTGGAGTTTATGTCTACATGTAATTTTTATTTAGTTAGTGGAGTAGTATTATTTCAACGGATGGTTTTAAACTGTGCAAAATAGTCGAATTTGCATAAATTTTGTCAGAATAAAATTTCTCTGTTGGATTGCCCTCAGTTTCTTCTGTTTGTAAAGCAGAACAGTTTGCAATACAATACTCAGGAAGTTTGAATAATGTATTATCACCATCAGTGCATCTCCTTATATGTTCTGATTCCAAATAGTGTTCTGAAATCTATCTAATAGTCCTGTATTATGTATTATCCAATCATCTGGTTAAAGATATTCTGCGTTTCGCACACATACTTTATCTGTGGGTTGTAGGGATGTAATTCAAATTAAAATGCATTAATTAACTTTCGTTTTCAAGAGATTACAAGCTACAAGAGCAGATGTATACCAAGTTGCAGGTCAACAAGGTGTATGTAAAATGTAATCAAATGTAAAAACACGTAGGCTAAATGACTTCAAACATCAGATGGAATCTCTAAGGTCTAGCTTGAATCAGTTGTATAGTTGAATTTTTACTTTAGTTTTAGGTAGAGTTAATTTGTAAACATACACTTAAACTTATTGGGTAAATTTATATGTAATTTTTATATACTGTATATTGAAAGTTTGCAACATGGATTTTGTTTATAAAAATACATAAAGTGTGTGGCAAGGTTCAACAAATTTTTGTTTTTCTATGTTTTTGCTTATTACTCTGTCAAAATAAATTATTAACTATCTTAAAATGTGGAAGACAAATCACTTGCGCCTCTAAATATAACTGCATTTAAAACAATGGAATTACTTCCAGAAACAATAGCCCTCCTCCGAAGTAAGCTCTGAACAACCTCTGTTTAAATAGTTAGTGGCTATTAATAAAGTTAGCGCTTCCCTCTTTGTACACCACTACAACATATTTAATCTCTTACCCTGAGAAGACACAGCTCTGCTTCGTACCAAGTCCACTTTGTTAGCCACAACTATCGCCGGTCTTGATCTCAACACATCCATATCTTGCAACTTTCCCAACTCGTCTTCTGCTCTTTGGAAACTTGCCTTATCGATCACGGAATACATAACGACATAAGCGTCTGCAGGAATTGTTCTGTCTATCTCACCCTGCAACAAACATTATCCAGCTCAATCTGACAGTAGTTTATGTCCAAATAGTTATTAATATATGATACATAATTTGGGACAAATTGTTATCTTGCGTGGTCTTAAAAAAAAAATGCAAACTTACGTGTTTTACACCGAGTCAGTAATAACACGTTGTTATTTTACAAATGATGGTTTGTAAATAGTCAGGATTATTTATTTTCTACTAATAAAAGTACGATTTAATTAACAGTGGAACCTTTGTAATCACTGTGCCATTTATTAAAACTACTAATAAATGTTTAAAGCCTTTAAATTATATCTGATTATTTCACCATGTTCACCATTTCACCATGAAATCATCTGCCCTTTCCACATTGCCCAAAAACGTTTGCTTCATTTTATTGACTTTTTGCAAATATTATAAACAAATTTTATCATTAGTCTATTTTGATGGATTTGGATATTGATGAAGAGCCTGCAGTATTAGTTAGTTAAATCTAGTTTGTAAACATCTGGTTTAGTAGAACAAGATTTAAGAAGATAGGTAGAGTCAAACATATTTAAATTGTTTGATAATTGTGATCTTCATCTTTATGAATAAAATTGATAAAGGCTCTTTAAGTGCCCATAATTTAAGACAGGGGTCCCATAATTTAAGTGCCAAACTTCGGGGAATGGTTCTGTAGGTCAAAATAAGAAAAAAGGTTAATATAAACACAAACCCGAAAAAGCTTCGTTTTCTAGATATCCGCCGTTTTTTGTACAAAATGATTCTTATATAAAGAACGGTTTAACTGATGAATTTTGACCTAACAATGATATATCTCAAGAAAAATAGGCGATTAAATCTAATCGTGAATTTAAAAATGGCGGCAGTTTGAAAATTTCAAAGCTAAATTACTCAAAAACCGTTCATTTTAACAAAAAATTGTCAAGATATCTTTTTTGTAGCGTTTTTGATTCCGTTTCGGATGGCGTAACTGTCAAAACAATCAGATGAAGGATAATAGCTAAGTAGTTAAAGATAGTGACAGCAAATGAACATATAAAATTGCAGTGTTTACTGTGTTGGTGTAGGATGCCGGGTTGAATAAACCAGTTATTATACATAACTTAACTATTATCCTTCATCCGATTGTTTTGACAGTTACACAATCCGAAAGGGCAAAAGGGCTACAAAAAAGGTATCTTGACATTTTTCTTTAAAATGTACGGTTTTTGAGTAATTTAGGTTTGAAATTTTCAAACAGCCACCCTTTTCAAACTCATGATTAGATTTAATCGCTTATTGTTCTTGAGATATATCATTGTTCGGTTAAACTTCATGCCAAGTTTGAACTCAATCAGTTAAACCGTTCTTTAGATAAGCATTATTTTGTACAAAAAACAAAATGGCGGATATCTAGAAAACGAAGCGTTTTCGGGTCTGTGTTTACATGAACTTGTTTTGTTATTTTGAACTATAGAACCATTCTCTGAAGTTTGGCACTTTACTTATGGGACACCCTATATATTTGTCATTGAAAAGGATAGACTAAATTTAAACTAGATGCATCAATCCATCATAAACTGCAACGAATAATTTAAAATTTTCCCTTCAAGAAATAAAGTGTTGGTTTCATTACTTATAACAAGACATGTTTTATAATTTTAGTTTTTGGCTTTCTGTATCTTGAGGGGAAAATACGAATGTAAACTATATTGTAATCAGAAGCAAATCATATTCATTTACTTAACTAAATATAGAAAGTAACAATAATATTTGTTTTTGTACCATAAAATAAAGCATTTAAATTTTATTGGTTTTTTTCGTAATAACGCACGTGTTTCATAATTTGTATTTCCAGTTTACTGTGTAAAAATAATAATAATAATTTTTCTTGAGGGAATATTATAGATATAATCTTGTTCAAATAAGAGAGAAATTATTCATATTTTTTAACTATTTTTCTTTTACTATTATTTTGTATAATGAAACATCGCCTTACGGCCTATTACGACATAAAAGAGGAATTTTAAGTATTGATTCTTACCCTTTCGTTTGTAATGGCGATAAACTTGAGTTCAGATTCTTCTCCATTCAACATGATACAGACAGATTGCTCTTCCGTGAGATCTGAAACATGGTTATTTATACGTCAGACCGAATAATCAATTGCTTTACAAACAAACTACGACAGCTTAAGCTTTAAGAATTTACACTGAAAAGAATTATTGTTTCCAGTTGTAGAATAACCTTTCTTATTATTGAACTACGTTACACTGAAGATAGAATTGAGGAAGGTTTTAAAAGTTTACACTCGCACACGTACTGCACTTCCCGATTCCTTCTTTAGTCAATGCGTATTATTAAGGTTTTGTTTTCAATTCATATAATAATATGAGTGTATAGTTAATGAATTTACTTTTTATATTTTTTTAATTTATCGTTGGTATGATATTTTAGTTTAATTTATCCTGAAATTTGAGAGCATTGAAGGTAAATACAATGTTGAACTGACATTACTTTTATATTTATACTAAACATAATACTTTTAAAAAGTTAAAATCTATGTGTAATAATAATGAAGGAATATATTCATAATTTGGTAAATTTACCTGTGAAATTTCGTTGAATAACATTACATACCACTTTTAAGCGTAACACGAGACAATATTTTCAAAATGTGTTTGGTTTTTAAAATTATTAAAATACCATGAGTTTAATTGCAATTTTAAATTTGTTTTCATTGAGCAGGTGGATCAAATACATATTTGGGACTGGTTGTTGATTGCCTTGGCTCACTTGGAAACAGCATACTTAATAAAATAAATTGAGATAAATTCTCTTATTTCGTACGAGATAAATTCGCTAAATATATATGTATGTATATCCTCAGATTTATGACTTGTATGCAATGGCAAATTACCTTGACTATTCCCTTATAAATTTGAATATGGCCTAACTGCACCTACAACCTACAAGGTGGGTTTGACATCCATCGTATTCCCAAGTCACTTAGGCCCCCCATACACGTACCAATCCATCATACGATCTGGTCTGAAACGACCATACGGAATACGGATTGGAACGTGTGCGGGGTGATCGGCAGACATAGAAAACGATATCGGATTGGATGAAAATTTCATGCGATTCCACCGGATTGAATCGACTTGTTACAACAACTACCATACTAAGTTGAGGAAAGGCGGAGAGGAGAGATCGCTGCGACGAATCTGAAGACAAATCGTACCGTGTGTGTGTGGGGACAGCGTCGATGCGATCACATCTGAAGCGATATACATATTACTACTTAGAAAAACAAATATATACACCGTTACCCATACATTAAACATTGCTTACATTTCACTTTCACTTCAGGATGAAACTTTTCATTTTTCAAAGGTTAATACGGTAAAAATTTACATTTTAATTTTTTTTAATGGCGATTATTGTTTTTCGAAAAACTATTTAACAACAGGATAAAATTTGAAAATTTACGCTAGTCATTTTGTTGTTTTATTTTGGGTTGTGTTATGATGTTTTGTTTTTTTGTTGGCGTTTTCTCTTCATTGGTGTTTTATGTTATAGCCATAGTTTATGGTTAAATATCTGTTCATATGTTTTTTCGAGTTAACTAATTTTAAGATTTAAAAATGTTATCTCAATTTTTAATTATTTTTAGTTTTAGTTGTAGTAAGATGTTTTTGTTTTTTAACTGTCCAGATTTTATTCGCGAAAGATGGTTTTAATTGGTGATATAATTGGTTTGTTTTGTTATTTATGTCACATTTAAGAAAATTGCAAGTTTGATATTGCACCAACCGTTAATAACCGGATATTCGTCTAAAACAATTTTAAAGAAATAATTATAATGATAATAATATTTAAACATTTTTGTATGGATTTTCTCGTAAGAGCGGGTCAGCAAGGCTCATTAGGTATTTGTAGAGATGTCTTTCATTGTATAATCAAAAGACTGCCGCAAAAATGTCGTAAGATTGCTGGTATGACTGCCGTAAACGTGACTAGATTACTGCAAATCTGTCGAATATAATTTCAACAGTACACAAGATAAAAGGTGTTGTGAATTTGATTTTGGCTGCAATGTATTTACTATAATTATTTTTTTATCTTTTTAAGTAGCAGTAAATTTAAGTTTCTGTTTTGAATTTGTTTCTACAAAATTAGTACCTGCATCAAAAATACAACTGAGCGTGGATATAAAATCCGCAAAACAGTTAACACTTAACTACAACTGGTTATATTTGAATCAGTTGGGCTAATTTTGTATGTATACATTGTTTTTTCTCAGTTGTGCAGAAGTTTATTTAATTATTCCTCAATTTTAACATCAAACCTGAATTGTGTAATCTACCCAATTGCTATTGAACGATAAAATGTATTTTATTCGTAATATATCGAATGATGTAGTCTTCGTCAGATTGGAGGTTACAAACTCCAAAATATGTTTTAAAACTCCTAGTTTGTAATGTAGCAAAGTGATCGAATATTAAAACTTATTTTATGTACGCGAGTGCGTGTATTGCGTGCATGTTTCTCCCTGTACAATAACTTTCAAACTCCATTGAATATTTCCCAAGAGTTTTCTTCTCTTGAAAGAATAAAATTACATTTTTATTTCTTAATTTACTTGAATGCTATTGTAAGACTCTAAAATAAGTAAACTAATTTATATCATTCAAAATAAAATACTTTATACTGTAGTTTAAGTATAAATATAATGTTGCAAAGCAGGAAATAATTAGATGTTCAATGAGTACTGTGATGAATTTAAACAATAAGAAACACTGAAGCCCCAACCACAAGTTCGGTGAATAAAACTACACAAATAAACTGAAACACATTTATTAATATAGCTATTCTAGAAGCTATTCTATAGCTATTCTCTGATGATGGTAACTTGGTTACTGAAATGTACATCAGGGAACTAGAAGTTATATTAATAAATGTGTTTCAGTTTATTTGTTTAGTTTATTCACCGAACTTGTGCTTGTGGTTGGGGCTTCAGCGTTTCTTATTGAGGAAATAATTGTTGAAATAATATCTATAGTCATTTTCTCTTATGTATAAGGATACAAATAGTTTACAGTTTTATTTCTAACTTCTGGTTATTCGGTATTGCCTTATTTTGTTGAAGTTAGAATTACAGAGTACTAGGGCGTGCTTCGTACGCTCTTAAAGATACTTGATCTGTTTCCAAACAAAGTTGTAGAATAAATTACAACCAAGATATTTTTACAATATAGAAGTTCTTACAAAGATGAAAAACACCGAGTCTTCTCCTAAACGTTAGAGCTAAACAATTTTGGAAATTATGAAATCAGCTGTTAACTGCAATGCCATTAGGACTGCCTACATGCTAGATAAGAGGTATCTTATGTTATTGTTAAATTTTTAATCGACCGTTACTTTGCAGTCGAGCTTAAATTTTATAATCGTTATTTTCAATTATATCGACGAGAAGTTTTAAACGAGAAATAATAATATAGAGCTGAAACAAAAATAATACTTTATTTTTACAAATTACCTTAATTTTACTTGCAGAAAACTAATACATAAATAACACATTACTCTGTGAATCCAAGCCAACGGATGCATTAAGTCTCACGCGAGAAGCTTATCTGAATCGCTGAGTGACAATTTCATTCATGCTTCTTAGAAGCTTTACCTCACTTCGAGATCGAAGTCGATTTACGACCAGACAAAACTATTAGGTGTGTTAGTTTAGTTATTGATAATGTTTTTATTTGTATTTAGTGCTGAAATTGTCTTTAATATGCTTGTTATACTTACTGATTGCTGTATTGCGTTTTCGTCCGTAAACGTTTAATAAATGCTTTCATAACAATTGCAGTATTTTAGTTATATCATAATTCACCATAATCTTTGTACTTTAATAGTTAAAACAAAATACCATAAGAATATGCATTTAAAAGTAATTTTGTATAAGGAAACGTCAGTTAACTGAATGAATCATCAATAATCTCGCAACAAAGAAAGCGTGACCAGTGTCAAGAGGTCGAATAGGGTTTTCTATTTCCGTCGAATCCTGCTTAAATTCTGATTCCAGTAATGACACTACAGGAATAGACCTGTCTAGACATCTGCCTATGCTGAGATACTGCTTCCTGCACACTATAACTTCTCTCTGTCATGTCAACTTTTTGTTACCTCTCCCGCTTTTATTTATTGTATGCTTCTCTCCAGCTTTAAAATTATTTATATTCTCTCCCGCTTTAAGTTATTTGATGTTCCTCTCCAGCTTTAGTTTGTTTTATGTCCATCTCTTACTTTATATCCAAAGACCAATTCATAGGTCGTTTTATCTAGCATTAAATTTATTGTGCAATTGCAGTTCTTTTAACCTTGAAATTAACAATAAGTTCACTGATTTGTGTTTATAATTTAAAGTTAAATATACTATACACCGTGATGAATTTGTTAATAAGGATGTGGGACAGAGGACAGTTTGGTTCATTACCTTAGTTTCTAAAAACACTTGTCATGCGTATTACAATTTGTTATACGTTCAGGACAAATTGTACAGGTGTTAAGGTTTTATACAATTAACACACTACGTTGTCTTGGACAAAGTTATTATTTCAAATGTTTTCAACGTAAACTGATTTAATAGTTTTTTGTCACTGTTCCTCCGTGTGAAACAGCTTCACAGCTTTTTCCTTTACCACTAGCGATTCATTTTTACATAGAAGTCATTTAATAAAAATAACGCAGAACTAAATAAGTTTTTCTGAATTTATAAATAGAAAGTAGAAACTCATACAATTTTGTATAGTTTAACAGACCTTAAACATTTAAAATTTAAATAAAATGAAACGTGTAATTTAAAACATTGTACTTAGAGAGTCTTAAAATATACCGCATACAAAGCACATAGAAAAAGTACAATAATATCTTTTTTAATCAAGGAGACATAATTTACTGGATTTTATTTCCCTCTGAAATAAAAGGATGTTTGTATCTTGAGGTAAACAAATAGAAAGCACTTTTATTAAAAATAAGTAATTTACAGACACAAAGAGCCTTTATACTAATTAATTAAGCAATTGTACAGTCTTTAATTAATTAACAAAGGTTTTGTCAACACTGTACTAGACTCGTCTGGAGCAAAGTACCGTAATGTTAAAGCTTTACCTGAGTGTGTTTAATTACTTTACAATTCTAGAGTTAAGCGTAATATTGTTGTCCATGCGTTGGTAAGATATATTATTATTAAAATAATTTTATTATTATTCGTTAGGTGTTAAATTCTATCGGATTTTGTTCATATTGACAAATTTGTTGGCATACAGTGTTACAATAAATTAATAACTGAATAATTCAATTCGTTGTAATTTTCTTTAGTTAGTCATGCAGTCATAATTTTGATATTGTACAAAGGAATTAAATCATACCTTTTCTAAAACACTTAAACTTTCTAAATATCAATGCCAATAATGTTTTCTTTTTTTAAATAAATTTTTACCTGATTTGTTCTTAACATTATCGTAAGAAGTTATTCATTTTTTTTTCAGTTGGTAGTTTATAAAAAAATCCAACAAAATATAAGATCTTGTTTCATATTTATAGACTATTTCTAAAAAAAACATTCCAAGTAACTTTAAGCAATAGTAAATTAAATTTAAATATTATAATAATTAAAATAATAAATTAATTTTCCTGTAAAATATACTTTAAAAATGAAATGAAAAACACCTCCATACCGTATAACTAACAATCGAAACCCTCAAAGGCTATGTCTGTGATGAGGTTATAGGCCTAACTCTTCTAAAAAATAGAAAGGAAAAAATCATGGAAAGTTGAGGAAAATTATTTGATTTTTTTCAAACTTTACATTTTCACATGATGAGCTTATACTTATTACATTTTATAAAGAATGTAACTGACATTTAGCTATTGCATTTCTATATCCGCAAATACACAAACACTATTTGGCTGCAATAAAACTGGACCAACCACTAAGCACACACGACTGGGTAACGGACACTCATATGACCCGATAGACAACACCATGAATATCTGGGGAAAATGTGTCAAAGGATATAATATTAATGATTGGGATGCATATATATATATTTATTGAAAACTAAGCCAGCAAAGTTAAAATAATAAATTCAAATATGGTTTGAATCCGACATTATTTACTCCATATTTATTATTATTTACTCCGACATTATTATTTAAGTTTTGAATAATGATATTAAACAATATGAAGATTCATTACGAAACCGGCCGGCTATCTAAAAGTTTATGTTGTGTGCGTCTGTAATGTATGTTAGTGTATATGTGTTTTATAATGTGTTTACTCAAAAAATGTCTTTGACGAAGCAGAGCGGATCAACCCTGAAGATGCTGACATGTTGAAGCAGCGAAACCGTCAGGAAAGAAGAATAATTAATGTATGGAATGACATAAGTTGAAATATTTGTTACTAAAAATATACAGGGTGATGCAAAAGTCCCGCTCCCTTTTCGTAATTTTAAACCTGTTGACTCCAAACTTTCAGGAAGTTATATTCTGCAAATTCTGCACCTTTTACGGGTATGAATGAATTTTACCCTTATTCGGGTTAAAGGGGTGGGGTTTGCAAGTCAAAAATTGTAAATAGAAACCCTTATTATGAGACACCACATTTTAAAGCCCTCGTTGAGACGAGAAAATTGGTGTAAAGGAAACCCATCTCCGACACTCCAATCCAAAATGACGGAGCCAAGAAGTTTAGATTTTTCCATTTTTCTATCTTGTATTCTACTTACAATTCTATGTGTATTCATTCTAAGATACAGAAAGATTGCAAAAAAATTTAATCTGCATTAATTACAGTCGTGGTCATAGAAATTGCATCACCTATGATTGTTATCTTTTTGATTCTAAATGTGTAAACAAATCCTAAATAAATGTATTGCAAAGCCTAAGAATAAAGATGAGCTGAAACAGGTAATTTAGAAAGTGTGGAATTGGGAGATTAGTGACAAAATCATAAAAAAATTTATCGACTCAATGCCAAACAGGATCGCCTCAGTTATCACGGCTAATGGCGGTTCGACAAAATACTAGTTTATATTAATATTTCAATAAATATATGTTTAATGTTTTTATACAATTTTTCCAAACAAATTCATATGAGTATGTAAAAATAAATTTTTTTCTTAAATTCTTCGATAACAATACAAATTTTATTTATCATTTTATGAATATTATTTCGGTTTTAAGAATTTTTCACGGCTCATAATGGACTCTTTTGCTTTGCAAAACATTTTAAAATTGTCAAAAGGTAAGAACAACATTGGTTTTCTGTTTAAAGTTATTGTTGGTTTAATGAGATCCTTCATTATTTTTAAGTGATGCAATTTCTACGACCACGACTGTATGATTTAGAAAAAATTTACTCCCAAGATTTTTTGTTATTTTCTTATTCGAATAGTGTTGTAAGTCAAAAACTATAAATAGTGGCCTTTATTGTGTGATATCTCATTTTAAAGCCCTAGTTGAGGCGTGAAAATTTATGTAAAACCCAATCCAAAATGACGGAGGCAAGAACTTCAGATTTAACAGGTTTAATGAGGATTTAGGTATTTGAGTACGCCCCATTTTCATAAATATGACACAAAATTTATTAAAAGGTGCAGTATTTGCCTAATATAACTCCTAAAAGTTTGGCGTTAATTCGTGTAACAGGTTTAAAATTACGAAGGGGTTGCGGAACTTTGCATCACCCTGTATATGCACATTTATTGTATAAAATTGTTTCGTCATCTTCTCCTGTTATTACCTGACTGGACGAGAAGCCTTCATGAAATTCGATCAAATTTCTTACAATTATTTATTGGACAGAAAAAATAATTTCTTTGATTAGGTTCCGGCTTTCTACTTTCTTTCTTTAAATAAGCGAAGGAAGTTAGTATCTCTGTAAAATAGATTACGAAATAGACAATACCAAAAATATACAATTTATTAATTACCTTTTTTGGGTTATCGAAAGTATACAATACTTTTCCAAAAATAATGCGCTTAAATAACCCTACTGATATCAATTCAAATAACTGTTTTAAGTCAAGCCAAGTTGCTTCTGTAAAATGTAATGTTTGTACTGTATGAATGCTAGGAAATGTTTACACAACCTGATTTTGCAGCCAAGTTGTGGAAATATTTTACTTGACTTTTCGTGTTCTCGGCGTGGCCTTGACTTACAATTCTAGTCTTTATTAATTGCAAAGTTACACTCGTCCATGAATAACTAAATCTTGTATCTGGATTTCGTTACAGTCGCTTCCTTTCCCAACTTACCACTCTCTCATACACTTTTGCCGGTCCTACTTATTTCATTTGTAGCTTAACCTTTCTACTTGGAAGTACTTAGACTAACGAAAACAAGGAGGCAGCTTGTTAAACAGAGTGGAAGGAACAAGTGAAACAAATTTGTACTAATTGTTGATGAATTAATCTGAAAAACCACTAGAAATTCTGTATACTTCATTCTGCAAATTGGTCGTTTTTGTATAAACCTAAATATTTACATATACAAAAAAATCTTTTATGGAAATTAGATCGGCGTCCCTTGAGCTATTTACAGATACGATGAACTTTGTATAAAAATACTCACTAAAACAGTACTTATGTATTATTTCGCAGATTAAAAATAAATCGACCACGCAGCTGGACCGCTGACGTGAGTTGAGCAAATTTCCAAAACTAAGTTTATAGGCCTATGTTGTAGGGTTTCAACCAACAATTTGGAAAATAGGTCTACTCACAAAGGCGTTGAACAGCTGTCTGTGTGTACGCAATATATTAGTAGAATTTGTTTCCTCCTAGTGGACTCGCGAGTTTGCATCACTTGGCTTTGAACTGGGTACTTTTATGGTATTTTACGTTTTTGTCGATTTTGGGGGAACCAAGCGAGCTATAAGGTCGCATAAAAAACAAAATGCGCAGAATAACATCCTACATTTATATTGTTAGAAAAAACTCTAAAAAATTTCATTCTCGTAGTAAAAATCTCAAAAAATAGTTACTTCCGGTCAAAAGACGTACTTCCGGTTGTTGGATTTTTTTGGCTAACGAACTTGTCCGAGCCACATAGTCAACCAACACGTGTACCAAATTTGGACCAAATCGGATTTAAAATGCGGCCGCTAGAGTGCGAACACATATATATGAATTTTTTTTTGACACCCCAAAACGTGTTCTGGGGACCATGATCGGTGCTCATTTGCTACTCCCGACCTTGGGTCTCACTATAAGGGCCACTGAAAAATGGGCAATAGCTCATTTTTCCTATGGAAATTCGCTAATTAGGCACTCTTTCCTATTAAGAAACAAAACAAATCTTAAAAAAGTATATCCAAGATTTGTATCTTTCTCACGAAACAGAATCTAAATAGCGTCATTAAACATGAACATAATTAAACTACCCTCTCCTTCATCCCTTACAGATCGATGGCTACACTCTTTACACACCCTAAAACTGTCACGGAATAACTAATGGCGCATAATTAATGCACGATACAAGCTGTTTATCGTATGCATATCTAATTTTCAGTCAGCCATCCAGCAGTAAAGTCGCAGTTTGAATCAATAAATTCGTAATTTGTTTACTATTCAGACTGCGAGTACGAGTACCTTGTGTTTGGATCACGAGGATTTCTTAATTTAATAATTATTTTAATAAAGCTCGTGCTTTTCTGTAACTGCCCTACTCTAATGAAACAGTTTAAACTAAGTCACGTATAATAATATTTAGTTAAACCCTAAAGCAACTTCTAATTGAACCCTCGTGCATCGCCTAAAGACAAAGCTTAACGCATCCCATCGGAGTTCATTTCATGTATTTCCAGTAAAGGTATATTATTATTCGTGACATTTATCAATCGCCCTCCTCAGTAATAAATTATTTAAATTTTGCTTTAGGTGGCAAAATATATGAAAAGTTTACATTGTTTAGTAAAAAGTAGAGATATTTTCCGAGATAACTTATTGGAAAACGAAAATTATAAGAATAAAACCAACACTGCTAAAATCCACTAATACACTTTATTGAGCCCTGTCTCGGTAAAAGTAGAAAACATTTTGTTGAAAACCAGCTGTTTTAAATATTATTAAATTAAATATTAGTTTTTATTTAAAATTTAATTCATACACAATTTCCATGCCACATTCCCTAAAATACAGATTCACTCGTCAATGAACGCGACAGATAAATGTTTAGTGATTCAGTAACTCATGAAAGTCAATGTGGATTTTAACAGTGTTGAATTTCCCTTAGTTCGTTCATACGAAAACTAGCATTGAATTCGGTAAATACATCAATCTAAAACTTAACTCGACTAAAATACATTTATTTTATTTTCCATCCTAATTTCATTGTATTCACACTTAAATTGGTTTCGAAAAAAAAGTAATTGTGTTTGTGAATTTATTCATATACTAGCAGGTACCCGTGGCTTCGCACACGGTCCAAAGATACGCCGCATTAAGGGAAGTATAGTAATAAATGTTTATTAGCACGCGATAAAATGCAAATATGATTTACATAGTATATATGTATTGTAAGAAATAAATGTACCAATTTCCAGCTCTCTAGCTTAATGGGAAGTATAATAATTAATTTGTATTGTTTTAGGGATTGTTACATTTTCACCCCTTAACAGTACACTAAAAAATACAAATTTGTTTTACTTTTTATATATATCTTGTAGGAAATAAATGTACAAATTTCCAGCTCTCTAGTTTGATTGGTTGTTTCAATGAATTCTCTGGCCTATGTCTCATTCCAGGGGACATTTTTTTAGGGGACATTTTTAGAGGACACTCAAAATTTCCGATTGCTTCAAAAGATTCTTTGGACTAAGTTAGTATCGTTCCCCAAAGGATATTTGTTTGTTTTAACAAACACAAAAGTTAAAGAGGGGGGGGGGGGGGGGGGGGGCTTTTAAGACACCTGGTATGTGTGTCAAATTTCATTCAAATCCATCCAGTAGTTTTTACGTGATTGAGTAACACAGACACACACACATATAGACAGAAACCATTAAATTTTTATATAATAGTATAAAAGGTTGAGAACGTTATTAAAGTAGAATGAAAAGGACGAAGAATGAAGAAAATATAATATAAAATGAACATCAAAGGTAAAAACACCCCTTTTCCAGACCAAGAATGTGTATTATAAAACAAACAATGAAAGTTATTTGATCCTAGTGTTTAGAAATATTATGGAATGGTTAGAGAAATAAAGGTGAAAATAAAGGTGGTATGTTTTAAAGGGAAATGCACGATCCAAAGATGACTTCTCAAAAGGTTACATAAATAAGATAGTAAAGTAATTTTGATGTGCGTTGCTAATTTATATAGATACAGCTTAACATAAACATTCTGTTCTTTAAACATACAATACGACCAAAATAACAACTCTTCTAAATCTCAAAGCTAAAGATCAAACGTCAGACTTTCACAATGGTGTTGCCGATTGGAACATCATTTTGTATTGCACGTGAATATATAGTTAGTACACATTATATACAATACACCACTACATAACATAACATGTAATTAAACAGTTCTGATGTTAACTTGTGCAATAAACTTATAACAAGACCATTAAGCAGAAACTTGTCTTACTTCACAGACCTTTGTTCTTATATATATGTACTACAACAAACTTTGTTTCTAAGTAATCGGCCATTTTGAATTTTTACAAAAAATGTTATAATTAGGATAAATACGGAGTTCTGTTCTGACATTTATTCTCACTTTTTCAATGAAAACTTCGATCAACAACTTGATTTGGTAAAACTTTATTGGGTTGCTTGTTAGTTTCACGTAAAACAAAAGTCTAGCTATTTAGGTTTATTTTTGTTGTTTATTTAGTTTTGACTTTTTAAGTTTTCACTAGATAGACATATTAATATTGCGCTTGATTTGTAAGATGATGCGATATACACACTAAGACAGACATATAACTGAGAATTCACACTATTTACCGGCACTTAAAGAGAGCCGTTTTTAATTCTATGGTTCCTAGGTTAGTTGATTTATCTACACACAACTACTAGAAAGAGGATACAATAAATGTATGGTCCTGCGATGTTTAATGTTTATTTCAGAGAATTAATGGACAACATGATCGATACAATCAAATTTAAGAAAATCAATTTATCGAGATGTGCGCTTGTAAGCAATAAACCTCAACAACGATTCAGTAAAACGAAGTATCATCATCTAATTTTGTAAACATCAGTGACGAAACGTGCAAATTTAACTGTAGCATTGTCAGTTGAGATTTATTGTGGTAAAATGGTTGATAATCCTACAGATTAAATTAGGACCTATCACAACCATATATTATTGTTAGATATTCAAATTAGTTTAGTAATTATTTTAAGTTATATTAATTAGAAACCCCAAGGCAATTGTTAACGCCTTACTATTATAATGTAGGTTTAGGCCACGCTCTTTTTAAATTTGTATAAATATGTAGCGTGCGTGACACGCTGTTAGCTTAGTTATAGTTTGATTATTGTAGCTCGACCATCACTGAAAATGACGAAACGCGTTTGAGTAAAAAAAAGTATTAATTTGGGAGTTTGTGTTTTATTAAATTGACGAGAGTTGATAAATAATCTCAATTAAGAATTTATGTGTAAAAGCGCTGTATTCAACCATCTTTGAATGGTAGTTGTAAATTTATGTTGCATGATATGTGTTGTTCGTATTACACTCAAACTGTATTTCCACGCCTATTGGAAACAGAAGCATCAATTAAGTCAATACATTCGAGCTAATGTAGAAGCGGATATTGCGTAAGTTTCATACTGGCCGACGACATATGTTTCGTTAATAGCTTCTGATCTCTGATCTGTTCTAGGTCTAAAAGGGTAACATCCTGCAGTGACAAGCTTTGCGACTCACTCTGTCTTTACATTCTGAAGAAATACGTGTAAGCTTGTGTCAGTTTTAATGACGGTCAGAATTGTTTTATGTGTTAACATTGATTTTAAAACTTAACAAATAAATAATGATGGTGATAATGCCAGTGATTTTTGAAGATAAAGCTCTCGATAGACCAAAATGTTTGTTGCATCATTATTTTTAATCGATTTTAAGTTTGTTTGTTATAAATAAACTCCCCTCCACCCAATCGGTTGCAAACACTCTGCGCCTATAAGAAGGGTTCGGACTTGAACATACACAATCTTTCAACATCTTAACAAAACCGATGTATACAATTTGCATGCAATAAACCATTCCTTACAAACTGGTCCTAATTTATAAGGAAAATAAAAATAAATTCTAAGCCTACTTGATTCGTTAAGTTGATTCGTATGTTGCGTTATTTTTATGTATTTTTGTTTGTTAGGTTTTACTACTTGGGTTTTATTTATTTATGTAGAAATTGTTCATTTATTGTTATATAATGAAATAGAAAACTGTATAGTTTTAACTTTATGTATATTATGGTGGATTCATATTAGAGTTTTATTTCTTGTTAACTTGCTTAGATTCTTAATTTTTTAGATTTTATCTAGTCTTAGTTGTATTTATAATTAATGTTTTAAAATAGTTAATTGATGCGTATTTATTAAATATAATAGAGCAGCCGACTTATCGGTGAATGCGTGTTTCATAGTTATTATTTTAAATAAAGAGTAATGTTGTGATGCCTTTTAAATGTAATTTATGTTGAAGTCTTCTGTAATGTTAATGTTTGTAATTTCGAAATTGATGCTCATCAAATAAATGCAATTCAAAATTGGTTTGACATTGCCCGAATAGAAAAGATCGTTAACAATAAATACGTGCGGTTACTGGAGAGCCGTGCAGAGCATAAGCTGTTATTTGTATTTAATATGATCGAATTTCAGTGAGTTATACAATGTGATGTTAACCAGAATGGTTTTAACCTTTCAGAAAATGCAGGCATAATTAATAATATTTATATAATATATAAAATCGAAATACCACTCACTCACTCACTGACTTATCACGAAATCTCAAAAACTACCGAACGGATTGCAATGAAATTTGGTATGTACCTTCCTCTAGTGCCATAGGTTCATTAAGAAAGGTTTTCAAAAAATTCTAAATTTTAGAGGGGGTTTGGGGGGGTCAAAGTTACTAAATCATGATTGCTCTAAAACTAATTAACGGATTGGAATGAAATTTGGTATGTAGCTTCTTCCAGGACCGTAGGCCGTAGGTGCTGGCTAAGAAATGGTTTAAACAATTCGAAATCTTAGGGGGGGGGGGGGGGGCAAAGTTACAAAATAAAACCACAGAACGGATTGGAATGAAATTTGGAAGGTAGCTTCCTCTAGGGCCCAAGATAGGTTTTCAAAAAATTCTAAATTTTAGGGTGGTTCGGGGGTGTCAAAGTTACTAAAAATTCACATAAGAAATACATAGTGTAATATATATATATATATCCGTGCATAGCCGGATCGGGCAGCTAGTGTTGTTATTGGTTTTAGTTTACACCTTTCGTCTAGTGCTTTCCACTGTAGTAATTATTTAAAGCGTTGAAGCTATCAAGCAAGATTAACGATACTGACCGTTCTTCGTTAAACACCAAACATAATTTGATTTTGTTCTGAGATATAATATTAATACTTTCCGAAATATTACCTTCTCTTTCCATTTTCTTGTAAAGTAAAAGAAATATTACAATGACGTAGCCTATTACAAATATTTAAAGTTTTAAGTTCTACAACTGAATTGGTACAATAGAATTCATTTTTTAAAGATAAAATTGTTTTAAATTTGTGTCATTTGTTTTGATCGTTAAGGCAATGCCGCTTTTGAATGGTTGCAAATGTTATCATAGATTAAAGGCTTCCTCAGCTTTATTTTTTTTGAAAAATATTACTTGAAATCTTGTCAATGCGAATATGAGTAATCAGCACTTCCTCCTGACAATTTACATAATATAGATGAGGCTTAAAGTACATACTGGTATTGCCTTTTAATGAATTTGTGAGGCGATTGACAGCTTTTAATTTAGTGATCTGCACTATCTGCAGACCTTGTACACAATTGATTGATATTGCAATATTTCTTTTACTTCTTAACTTAAAATAGTGTGTAGGGTCTGGAAGTACTTTTTTCTTCAAAATGCTTTCTTATGTCTTGAGAGTTTCCGTATAAATCTGCCATTTTCAGTTTATGAGTAAACCATGTTTTTATAACATATATGTTTTAAAATGTTTACACAACTGTACCTCATTCAGGGCTGAGTTTAATGTAGTCAAAGATCAAAACGTCTTCAAATTAATCATTCAAATTTGTTAACTATTTAAACAAATCTAAGAAGTCAGTCGTGTTAAAATAATGGTTGATAAACAAAAGTTTTTCAGTACATCTTGTAGTCTCAGTGTAAATCTACTTTGACTTTAATATAATTATTTACCCTGTATATAATATTGTAGGCAATGTATTCAATTCATGATAAATGGCTTACCTCTCTGCCTGTCGTAAGCGTTTATGCATTCTGACGTCATGAACTGACTGACTAATGCAGTTTTGCCTACTCCAGCGGCTCCCAACATGGCAACATTGTAAGATATGACATCGGGCGAAGGTACGGGCGACAAGGGTGCTGGTGAACAATCGGCCGTGACTCCTTGCGTGTCGCCTCCGACACCGGGAGGCAACAGACTGTTGCTGCGAGATCTTCTACGACGGAAGGAATCACCTCGATTAACGACGCCTGGAAATACATAACACGTATTGAGTTATTTCAACATAGTGTTATTTTACACGAATTTGTATTAAGTGCAATTGCGTTTTAACAGTTTTGTATAGAACTATTACAAGCAGTAAACTTTAGTTTCATCATCTTTTCCTCTATTATAATAACTCTAAGAATACAATAAGCTAATATAACATATTATATTTTTGTTTATTCCTTGATCCCTGTAATTTGATAACACAAATAATAGGTATTGATTACGTTTGTAGTTTAAGCCTATTCATGAATAGATCATCATTTTATTTTAAACACTTAGAAAACTTAAGTTATATGCTGAGCTGAACTGATTAATATATCCTATACTACGTGACATATTCTGTTTATACTATCTTGGTGGCACGTCTACCGAAGGCGTTGTGGTTTTGAAATGCATCTGTTTTACCACTACTCACAGTGAAGTAAAACCACGCTGTGTCTCTAGCCGCGAAGTGTTCAAACTAGTTAAACACGCGTATCCGAAATAATTGTGTATCTTGCAGGACTTCTTGTTGTTTAGGTTGCTATTACAGGTTTGTGCTGCGGTCAGTTTTATTTTCGCAATAGAAATAACACAAACTTTGAATAAAAAGGCTTGACGAGACAAAATTACCACGAAATATCAAATAAAATGAATACACAAAATCATGTGATTAGGTTATGTACATAAATCAAACAGAATGTTGATAGACATAAGTTTATAAGAAACGGCAAAAATAATACATCGGGAATACACTTTACAAACAAAAAATATTTAAAACTTCGTATATATATTATTAACGGACAACCTGATTAGCCAATTAGTTTAGACAAGGCCGTAGCCAGGACAACTTTTCGGAGGGGGTCAGGTCAGGACCGGGGATTTGAATTTAAACCCTTTTGACACGTGAGCTTGACACTGAACACTATGAGAAGAGGCCGACGCACAGTGCATTGCACGCCAACACCATATTGGGAGTATATTCAATACAAATGCATTGCGTGCTCCGCACGCCAACTACCGTATTGGGGGTGTTTTCAACACACAGTGTATTGGGTGCTTCGAACGCCAATTTTAAGCCTATGTGCGTCCGATTTAAAATATTAGTGATTATTTCGTTGAAAGGTTCAAAAATAAAAAATAAAGTAATTTCTACTCATTTAGGCTATAAATATAAAAAATAAAAGGTCAGCTCTAGCATAGGAAATACGAAATTTGCGTAGCAGTGAACGTGTTAAACACCAATTTCCTTGCTTATTTTTAAAATTTTGATGTAGTTACAAATGTAAAATATTATAGGATGTTAGGATGTTGAATGATTTTGTTTTGTTAGAGTAAAGTACTTTTGTTGAACCTTCATAGTTCTCTTATTTTAAGATTACCACAACTCAAGATCACAACTCACAAGAGAGTGAGGCTGTAACTAACTGCATCCATGTATATTGTACGCTGTAGTTTAATGAAGCAAATCTAAATATTAGTCTGCATGCAATGCACCATGATGTAAAATATGTTGTTGGATCCTCTGTTGAGTTGTCTATTTTATAATTTAAATTGCACTTTATAACCTAGTATTAATTTGAGGGGGTGGCCCCTAACCCCCTGGCTACGGTATTGTTTAGAGATAATGTAGTTTAAAACGCCACTAAAAATACTAAACATGAACTAAAAATAAACAAAAGTTCATCACTTAAAAAAAGTAATTGTGTCCAACAAAACTCCGGATTGAACCAGAGCCCACGCCAGTTCCTTAAAAGTAAAGCACATTCGTTGTTTTCTGAAAAGACAGCCTTGCTGTCTTTAATATTTTTTATCCTTCTGTGTGTTTGTGCCTTGTGACACCTGTTTTCTCTTATTTCGATTTGTATTTAGTTACTAAGTTTTTTACTTTTATTTTTTTATTTTAAGTTTTGGTGGCAAACATACAACATAGTTTAACCTACTGTTTAGTTTATATTTCTGTTTTAACTTAATCTCAAAACGTTTTGCACTATTTTCTTTATATAAAAGTGATGGCAAATTTGCGAACAAACAATCATTGTGAACTAAACTTTAAAAACATGAAATAATACGTAAATAATACATCGTGAGATTCAAGAATTCTTCGAACGTTATTAAACATAGTATAATATCATAGTTGTATACTATATGAATTTAGGATAAAAGAATGCAAAGAATTGATAATTAATAACATTATGTAATTTGTGCATCTTGAAACACATTTTATTGTGTAAATAACTCGAATAACTTTTTTGACTAACTACTAGCTATGTATATTTTTAGTTCAGTCAATGAATCCATTGTAGAGTGCATGGAATATGCGATAAGTTTTTACTTCAGAACTTTGTTAGGAATACTTAGGAGTTAAACAAACTAAAAGTTCCAGCCCCTAGTTGGTGAGCGAAAGGCGGGACGGGGTGGAAAAGTCCTATTTTTTATTTTTATTTATATCTCGGAAATGGTGCACTGTAGAAAAAATATTACACATAAATTTGAAAGCTAATTAAATTTACTATATAATTGTTCCTTTACATATTTGTTGAATTCCCAACAGTTTTCGAGATATACGTTATTGAAAATCTATAGTTTTTGAAAAAAATCCTTTTTACCTCACTCTTTTTGTCAAACATTTGCTTCTAGTGCCGTCCACGACTGCTTCTCAGAAAAATTTTCAGAAACGAAGTTTCCTGAAGTCAAAAATTATTGTATATCCGTGCACTCTTTTGAACACCCATTGACTGGACTATTTTGTTTAATGCAAAATATGTTGACTTGTCTAATGTACTAACAGTACAACTATTACATAAGTTTTACCTTTTGATGTAAAGCTAAAGGAACGTAGTCTGTACGAGTCCTCATCTTCAGTCTGATTGCTCTGGCTATCCGGAACATCAAGGAAAGCCTGAGACTTGCGTTGGTACACTGAGTTTACTCTACGCGCAGATCCTTTCCTTCGAAACCCTCCTGGACTCGGAGAATCGTTTACAGAAACTGAAACAAAATCGAGTAAGTTTATATAATTGTTGGCATGTCATCTTCTTTGTAAAATGTAATTTATACACAATGCAGGTTAATTCATTGTTGGAATGTTACGTGTATTAATTTATAAATCAAGTAAGGTTGATTAACTGTTGGAATGTTATCTTGTTATGGAAGATTTAATTTCAAAACAAAATAATGTATAAATATCAACTGGTTTAAGCAGGTAGCATAATAATTAAGGAAAGAACTAATGCACTACCCTCTATTCTGCTGGTTGCATGGACAAGTTTGGATAAATGGTATTGCAAGATCAGATTGTATTGCTAACGAAGTAACCAATAGGGCACTAGCTATACACATAGTTGTAATTTAGATCTTACGAATATGTCTGTAGTTTGAAATGTAGTAACAAGTTAAAGGAGAATGACAGAAAACTGGGGAAAACTAATTTAATTAAGTAAAAAATACCGTCCGTGTTTAAATTTATTTTATTTTGGACTAAACGTCCTCAAGCCAATTATAAATTAGACTAATGAAGGGGAGCAGCGTAGTAAATCTATAGCCAGTAACAAGGGTTCGAACCTACACAGCCTGTGTTGACTGTAGTAGCTGCTTGGCTTCCGTGTTTGGAGATTGCCCAACCGCAAAAACCGCCGTGAGAAGGTGATGGTTATCTGTTTCCAAATCGAACATTTCATGATAAAGTTTCTGATGCAATGAGGTCCCTTCATGTTTGCGAAACATGTTTTAGATGATTGAGATGGCACCAAACATTTACAAATGATTCTATTTAACAACAATTAGGCAATAAGCCTTATAACTTCGTTACGATACCTATGGTTTTAATTTATCTTTAATTTACATGATTGCTGTATCCATGTCACTTTTAATTACGTAATCACTCCACCTTATTTGGCCATCACGTGATTTTTGTCGAGCTTTCTAGGGCAAAATGTTGCGGAGCCGTAACTCCAACATCAGGTATTTAAAGCATCATTCCGAAGAAACAAGACCATTCGCAGGCAAGAAGTAACGTGAGGAACTAATTAAGACTACAGATGACTGTTTTGCTTGATCAGCTGGATATTTTTCTATAATTTGTATACACGTTATATTTATTATTTTAATATTTCCACCGTTGTTAAATAGTTTTAGATTGTGAGTATTGCATTTAGGTTACGTTTTTAAGGTAGCAGTTGACGATAACCTCGTATGATTTTGACACATTTTTTCGTTGTTTAGTTTAACACAATAATATTAAAATCAATAAAATAGGCTACAATTTGTTGAACTGTACGTTTTTTTCGAATTATAATTTTAATTTCTTTCAGCTGTGTAGGTAGCTTTGGTTTTTGAACAATTCTGAAGAATTCCGTTATAAAACCATTTGGTTTATTCAAGCTAAATATGTAAACTATTTTGCTTTGTAAATTTAATAAAAACAAACGTTACCAGAAACTGGCACATACTTTATCACAAACATATTTAAATTATTAAACAGATTCACTGTGACTTCATAATTGTATTAAAGTAGGAGAGTAACTAATAAATATTATTATTATTAAAGCTAGAGAGAAAACTAATCTATCGATTTCGAACAAATTTGCACCAAATATGTCAACTAGGCCTGTATAGATGCACAAAAAAAGTCTTTGAAAAACTATGAAAAACAACTCCCTTTTTGGCCAAAAAACTTCCAAAAATCAGTTAATGTTGTTATTATTATTAGCTAAACGAGTATTTTTAGAAAGATGCGGTCTTTTGCATACGGTAGGGTATATTAAAGGCTAAAAATAAGCCAAATTTTGTCAAAATCGTTAAAAAAATAATAACTTATTTTTTGGGAGTTTTTTGGCCAGAAAGGGGGTTGTTTTTCAAAAAAATTCGTTCATCTATACAGGCCTAATTGACATGTTTGGTGCATATTTGTTCTAAATCGATAGAATAGTTTTCTCTCTAGCTTTGTATACATACAGACAGACATTTTGTAAAAACCACTTTTTTGGACTCAGGGTTTCCCAAAACGGATATTTCCACAAAAATCTCAACATCAATTTTGTTTGCGATCACTATACTTTCTCTATAATATAGTATAGTGAGGAAGTAAACATTGTAAATTATAAAATTTGTGTGAACAAATCTTATTTGGAGGACACCATTTGTATTTATCTACTTCATAAATAAAAATGTCTGTTTACTTAAATGAAACTGAATAGTAAATATTAATATAATATTTTGAGGGTTGAAATAGGTGTTCAGCTTTACGGAACATGTTTGGATCAATTTATTTCAAAACTATTGTTGAATGATTTCTCAACCTTTATTTTTCCAAGAAGAACTACTTTTAGAGTTGTTTGCTCTCGAAGCCATGCGTAAGGTACGTTTCGACGATTGGACACGCCCAACAACTGTTAAAGAAAGTAATTGCAGTCACTTTATTGGCAGAACTAATATTCAGCTTCCCTATTGTGCTGTTTGATCTAAAGCTACAGGATTTGGCAAAGGATTCAGAATGACTCAGAATAGAAGTCATAAAAGCTCGGTCTATTGTCATTAAAGTTTACTGCTTAGTGCATATATTTCAGATTCTAAAAATATCTACTTTCTATTATTAGTTTAGAGTTTGATAAAAAAAAAGTTAAATATGAATCGTTCTTCTCGAGCGTGCTGAAGCAATAATTATTATATGGATAAAGTGACGTCACTGATATGAATTTCTTATCCTGAAATATTTGACACCCGTTTTCCTAAACATTTAAAAAATATTTTTATTTTATATCTGTTTATAAATAACAGACAGATCACCCTGTATATAAATTTGTATATACATTGTGTAACAGATCACCCTTGCGTATACATCGCGATCAAACGAATTTGTCTAGGTAATTTATTTCAATTGAAACTCGACTATTTCGGACATACAGTAGCAAAGGATTTCATGTTTCCAATAGTTAGTGTCCCAAGTTGCGTTGCCTTAAAGGAATTTTTAAAAGTAAAATTTTGAAAAATTTACGATTTGGAAGTTATAAGTATCGTTTTTTTTGCAGTTGTTTTTAAAAACTTGAGACACGATCAACGTTCAAAAATCAGTTGGGAATAGGTCTATAAGTAATTTAGCATTATTAGCGAATTTCCATAGGAAAAATGAGCTACTGCAGTGGCCCTAATGGTAAGACCCAAGGTCGGGAGTAGCAACTGAGCACCGTTCACGGTCCCCAGAACACGTTTTGGGGTGTCATTTAAAATCATATATATATATATGTATATATTATGTGTTCGCACTCTAGCGGCCGCATTTTAAGTCCGATTTGGTCCAAATTTGGTACACATGTTGGTTGTCTATGTCGCTCGGACGAGTTCTTTAGCCAAAAAAATTCAGCAACCGGAAGTATGTTTTTTGACCGGAAGTAAACTTTTTTTGGGATTTTTACTACGAGAATGAAATTTTTTAAAGTTTTTTCTAGAAATAAAAATGTAGCATGTTATTCTGCACATTTTGTTTTTTTACGCGACCTTATAGCTCGCTTGGTTCCCCCAAAATCGATCAAAACGTAAAATACCATAAAAGTACCCGGTTCGAAGCCAAGTGCAAACTCGCTAAGCCACTAGGCGCAAAACAAATTCTACTAATATATTGCGTACACACAGACAGCTGTTCAACGCCTTCTTGAGTAGACCTATTTCCCAAATTGTTGGTTGAAACCCTAAAAAATAGGCCTATAAACTTAATTTTGGAAATTTGCTCAACAACTCACGTTAGCGGTTCAGCTGCGTGGTCGAATTATTTTTGTTGTCTTCCCTATGACTGTAGGTCACCCATCACACCTTTTCCCTTTACTTTTGTTTGTTAGCCAAGTAACTGTTCAATTTTTGTAATATGTATATGCCTCTTTTCTATATTTTCCTTAGTCTGTGATAAACTGCATTGTAAATGCCGTCGCGTCGCTGGCGAAACTCGATAAATGTTGTAGAATTAACTAAACAAATTGTGAGTTTGTGTTTTCATACATTTTATATTTTTTTGTTTT
Organism: Philaenus spumarius; assembly: GCA_018207615.1. Taxonomy (NCBI): domain Eukaryota; kingdom Metazoa; phylum Arthropoda; class Insecta; order Hemiptera; family Aphrophoridae; genus Philaenus; species Philaenus spumarius. The sequence goes on along the minus strand of JAGFPH010002578.1, from coordinate 142,268 downwards.
TAATATGTTGGTATTAATGCCAAAACTCCTGTTGTTATTAAAGGTTAATCCTACATCATGTTCATAAATCAATTGATTACTCCCTTCCTGACTTACACTCTCTTAAATTGTACTTCCTATGCATTTAGTATGGACCAAAATTAATGTAATGTTAGTTTTCTTTAAACAATCTGTTCAACGCATAATAAGCAAGCGAGCTCAATGTTTTTGTTTTAATAAATGCTCTTTATCCATAATCAATTCCAACTATCAATTCTTTTTTCAAATAATTATTAATGTTTTTAGGCATGACGTTATAAACTCATTACATTCTATAAGATTAAAATTAGCGTAATTAGCGAAAAGATCATATATTTTGTTGTCTAATAGTCGGATGATTTTATTTAAATTCGAAATATATATTATCGTAGCAACCACTTTGACAAAACAATAACATAGTTTTAAACAAACAAAAAATATTGACATGATAAGGTTCCCAGATGTTAGTATTGAACATATAACATAAAAGATGAATTATTGAGTTAAATGTTTGTACCATTGTAAAATCGCCATAAAACAAATGACGGTTTTCTGAGA
>JAGFPH010002578.1:126087-141292 GCA_018207615.1 Philaenus spumarius | reverse complement strand
TTGTACCATTGTAAAATCGCCATAAAACAAATGACGGTTTTCTGAGATGTTAGTGATCTGATTTTGTTTTTAGCTAAAATCATTGATTAATTAAATTTAAAGAAGGATCCAACAAGAACGTGGTCCGATTGAACATGTTCAGACAGGAATTAGTTTAGGCTAAAAGCCATTTCATACCGGCTTTCAGTCACTTCCAATCACATCCTGTCACATAACGTTACGTGACAGACTGCCAATTCACACCGCAGCAGACGTCCGCGGACGTCAACAAGGTACTGGGAGTGCTTTTCCCCGCTTTATGGCTCAGTGCGCATGCGCGAGGTGAACGACTTAATGTTGCGTGATAAACGGCCAATTCACACCGCAACATAAGTCCGCGTACGAATTCCAGAGGTCGCTCGCAGAGCGATCCCACAGATCCGTCAAAGCGCGTCATTGTGACTTGTGACTAACGCCGACGTTATTCGACGGTGTGAATTGCTCCGTAAGAAACAACGGCGAGCTATCCTCTAAAAAATCTGTCACATCCTGTCACACTGCGTAACGTTACGCCGGTGTGAAATGGCCGGTTATCTGAGACAAAATACTTTATAAAATGTAATTTTTCCTATACTTTTGCCAATTACACATCCCTAAAGGACTTTTTACAAATATTATAACACCAAATCATGAGCAGGTATTTATCATATTAATTTGTATTTTTATTTATTAAAGGAGGGTTTTCTAGCCAAAATTAAATGATGCATTTGAATATTATTTATAAAATGTGTAAGGATGTTTATTTTTCTATTTAAATGATTTGATACACTTAAAACATTGTAATCGATATGATTATATAATACACATATTTGTATTGTTTCATCAATGGAATCGTCATAAAATATAGTGCAACGAATGTAAAACTGAAATGAATTTTGCTGCAAATTTAAAATAAGGACACAAAAGAAGTGTCCTTTTGTGTATTATATTTATTATTATTTTGTGTATTAAAACAATGCATTTTTAAATGAACAATGCAAATCAATATTTCAGATACATTATTGACCATTTATAACCATACGATTCTTACAAAATATGGAGGAAGCAAAACTAAGTATTGGGATATTAATTAAATATTAAAATTGGTTTTATAACAATAATTTTCTTAAATAATCAATGATGAACAAGCAAGCTTTGAAAGGCAATTCAGAAACATAATTAGAAACAAGAAAGCTGTCGTGGGACTGCCTACAGAAGTGAAAAACTGTCATGAATATAAGGCCGGTTTCACACGGACCACAATCGCATGTGGTATGTGGGAGCTATTATTTTTGATCTGTGGTACCACAAACGCAGTGCATGTTAAATACATTGGCAGGCGTGGCAGTGGCACTGATACTTTCACACGGTGTCGCCTGCTGTGGTTGCAATTATTTTCCTTGCGCGTGTGGTACCACTGGCTCGAACATCAACGCTCCCCCTAGCTGAATGTGCCGTGATTGTGTTCCCTCCAACTGTACCTCAAGTTTACTTGAGTTTTGAGTTGTTCGATACTTAATAATGTCAGATTTGGGCAACTCATTTTGCGACTCAGAGTGCACCAAATAACACTGATTTTTGAGGGGACGAGAAATCACAATAGGTTAGACCCAGTAGTGCCTGAAGACTTTTCTACGACATCGGATAGCTCGACGAAGTAGAATATACAATACAATATCTTCTTCTTCTTCTTCCATACTCACTGTCAATGAAAAAAAAAAAACTATTTACAACCACTATAACTATAACCTTAACTGTCCCAATCACAAGCGTTTTCTCGACTGTCGTGTGAAAGTCTCTCAGCGATAGTCGCATTGCAATGACGCAAGTCGGTCCCACATCCTACACGCGATTGTGGTCCGCGTGAAACCGCCCTAAATGTTGGTTTATCCCTTCAATCCAAAATTTGATCATTATTTGTATATTACCCCTTTTTTAAATTTAAATCTAAAAAATAACATGAGACTATTTATTAGTCTAAATAACATATAGACATAAATGTTTTTGTTATTTTTCGATTTAAATTTTAAATGGACAAGATACAAATAATGATCAAAATAAGATCAAACCAATATAACAAACGATGTATAAGCATGCAGTCTTCACTTCTATACTGAACCAACACGGAAAATTTTCGAGAAAGACCTCCTTTATGATAATTTTAATATATATTGATAAATATTAAAGTTAATCAGCTAATTTGTATTACAAGTTTAACAACATAATTTTCGGTTAAGCCTATACACATGTTTCTTTATTGCATTTACATTCATACCATAGCAATCAAGTTACCAAATTTAGACATTTAAACAATTTACAAAGAACTACGTCCATTTTAGAGCAAACCGTCCATTTTTGACTGAACCCATACAGCTATTGAGTTTAAAAATTTGAATTTTCCACAGCCCATTTTATTTCGTCGATTTCTAATTATTTTACGATCAGCTGTTACATTAAACTTCTGGTTTATATTAGTACGTGTGTAAAACAATGAAGAAGAAGAAATCATCTACGAAATCAAATGCTTCCCACTTTAAGAGTTCATATATTTGACCTCATCCAAAAAGTGCTCGGTACGCCTAAAGAAGGTTTCCCGTCAAAAATAAAGCGAACTGACAAGGCTGTGGACACGTTCTACCGGACACCTTTAACGTAAGCAGCTTACCACGAGGCTGACTTAAGGTTGCATGTTGTTGTTTTAGCGAAGTGGGTGTATTGTAACTGCCAGTATTCCCTTTAGGCAAGTTGACAAAGTTGGTTGATAGCAAGTTTTGTTACACAGCCAATGCGATACTCTGTGTAAACTTACCTGTTAAATCTCGTAAAGGCAGACGTGGATTAACAGAAGCGGTTGACATTGTTTGGGAAAGTGCAAAGTTTATGTCAGGAAATGGGTACTCAATTGTACAGAATAAAAGAATCTTAAAACTTAAATGGTTTGAGTAAATGATTATTCCTTAGTAGGTGTGTTTGTTTACTTCTGAAATATTGATTGCAATATAATAACAGTTTTATGTAAAATTGGGTAAGTTTCTTAATATTAAAACAAAATAGTATTCTTTAATTTTATGCGTAAAGAATGTGGGTATCCGTGTATATAATTCGCTACACTTTCTAAGTAGAGGCAATATCCACAATAATAAAACATAGATTTGTATACATTTTGTAAAACACTTTAAAATCACACAATCATCACCGAATTTACCAAAACTACTGGTACGAAATGAATAACAAAATTCTTTGTGAATATTGGGGACAATTGTTTCCTGTTAATTTTGAGTTGGAGTATAATTAGTTTTTGTTGGTTAAAATATAGAAGATTAATTTGAGGAAACCAATATTTGGAAAATAGATTAATTTGAACACAGTTTTAATTCATTACGGCATAAGATTTAGACGATTTAGACTTAAAGTTTATTGTTATTGGATTTAATTATAGGACTCTGTGTTAACTGTATACTGTTTAAATAACAGATCTGTTTATATAACCTTGGTGGGCTGTATCAAATATATGTTTTCATCGCACTGTATCGAAAATAATAGTCACTTACAATATCAGCTTTGAGTATTGAAAATAGCGTTTCCTCGGTCTAAATTAGTTATAAATTTTCACGTCAGTAGCGCTATCAATAAACATTATGATTGCAAATGTCGTCTTATTAATTTATTAGATATAATAACTATTTTAACAAAGAAACAAACGTGAGTAACAATAAAAATTACATATTGATACTATTTACAAGTATTAAATAAATACACTTTTAACTTATTTAAAAAAGTACATCAGTACGTTTATTCATGTACCAGTATCAGTAGAGTGTATATTGTGTCTATTAATATTACTAGATGATTTGTTATCAGCTGTTCCAATTAATTTAGAGAACTTAAACAATGCACTGTAAGCAATATTTCTGAGCAATTGTGTTCGAAATGTCAAATGTTACAATTAACTTATCAAATACGTTTTTAGCGGAAGCTACAAATCAATTACTTCCACATTGATAAACCTATCTTTAAGAATCAATGCCTATAAGTTCTTAGAATTAAGGAAGGTTTTTATTTGTATCGCTATTGATATTAAAATCAACAGATCTCAATAATTTATTTAGTGTTGTAAACGTAAACTATGTTGTCATTGCACTTCAGGAATATTACTGAGAACGATAGGCTGTTTTGAAAAAAATGTGTTAAATGTATTATTAATCACAGTGTGATGAAAAGCCAAACGTGGCTTTTCGATCCTCGCTCATTTTCCGACCTCGGCTTCGCCTCGGTCGTTAAACTTGAACTAGTATTGAAAAGCGCCACTTTCGGTCCTAGTGTAGAAATGTACTATTGCAATCATCTCACTGTAAAAGAATAAGAGCCAAGCGAGTAGCGATTGACAATAGAAGATCAAAGTAATACAGTATATATTTCTTAGGATTGAATATTCACTGAATAAAGTAAAAAACTGAACTACAAAATGATAAGTTAATAAACAGGGCTTAATCGGTTAGGAGTTCGAATGGTGGTGTCGATAAGCAACAGTTACATTATAACTTATGCAGCCCAAAACGCTATTAGAATGTAATTATGCCATAAAAATGTACTTAAGATTAGTTTAATAAACATTAATTGTTCAATAAATTGTTTTTGTTTTGTGTCTCTGGTTATTTTATTGAGTAAATATGTATCACCATAGAGCTCTCTTGAAACTTTTGTATTTGTTTCTTGGAAGAAAAATTAATTCAGCAAAAAACTTAATTATTAAAACCACTTAGTTTTATAACAAAGTTTTCAGTTATATCTACAAAATGTATAAGTTCCTAACTTTTTAACTAACCTTATTGGTTAGTTGGTTTTTAATTACGTAAAATATCCTCTACAGTCTGCATTAAACATAATAATAAGTACACATATAGTACAATATCTATAGACATTTTACCCTATGTAATTTTAAAACATTTCAAATGGACAACATTCTCTCCAATTCATCATTTAAACATTTTCTAAAACCTTTTAAAACTTTTCATCTATTTTTCCCCCGTTTATTAATTGTTGTTGGATGTCCACTCTGCCAAAGCTCTTTCACAAAACTCAATAACAAAATATTATTTCGTTCAAGCTACACTTTGTAATCCCCAATGGGAAAACAGAGATTAAAAATGTATTACGCTACTTCTGGTTATTCACAAATCTACAACCTGACATTTTGTGAAGGAGATTATAACTGCAATGTATGGTTCGCTGGCTTTTACATGTTTCGTTATTGGATTAAATTGCTATGTTAATGCATTAGCGTATTTGACGATAACTATGAAATAATATGAAACTATTAACATATTTATTGGTATAGACATAATATTATGAAACGAATTTGTGAATCACAAAATTTGTTTGGCACTTAGGAGCTTAGTATCTGGTTGACCGATATTCAATCTAGCTTTGTCGTAGCGGAGCTACTTCTATTTTCAATAAATAAATTCTTCGTGAGATTCCCCGGCATCGTATATACAGTCCAGCGGAAAATCAAAGTTCAAATCACCGTCAACTTCTTGACCCTTAAAAGGACCTACTCTTCGTGCGAAACTAACATCATGCGATTCAACATTCAATTTTCTTCACTTAACTTTTTGGCCTTCAAAAGGGCCCAACATCATTCAGCGTCTTGCGATTTTCCCGTAAATGCCTTTTACGGGGAAACTCGCCTAAACGTCCTCAGAGCTTCACTCTATTACGTCCCCGGTCGGTATATTATCTGTCTGGCGAACATAGGCATGTTCGACCGCCAAGGACACGACGATATCGGCCGGCAATCTTCTATAATCTACGTTTGCTTTCCTCGGAAGTTGACACCTCACCTTCCGAGAAAGATACTAGCATTATTTCCCCACAACTTTCTCAAGGACCGTTCCAACTACGAACTGCAGATGTCTGGGATACGTCGACACGTTCACCCGCCAAGGACACTGCGACATCACTGCGAACGGCTCCTTCACTTCTACCGTAAAACTTCTCCCCACCGACAAGACCTTGTCGTACGGGAAAGTTGATCGGTCATCTCCCGCGAAACATCTATCGTAATAACTCCAAATTCCCTAGTAAATTCAGTTCCCCGGTCACGTTATATATTTAGAAACGTAGAAACGTTTGCCGAACAAAAACTAAATATATTAACTCTCAAACGGCCGAAATAACGACTTCAAACTTTCTCGGCGTTCATCGCACTACGTCCGACAAAGTTACAATCTCCCGCGAAACTTCTGACGAAAATATTCTAAGTCCCCACGCGAACTTAAGAACTTGCAACCGCAAACTTAAGAACGTGCCAACAATCATCATCTTCACAGTGGTTCGGAACTCGGCAACATTACTGCACGGTAATTCGCCGACTACGTTCCGCTAAGTGTTAGATTTCGCACCTTCATGTTACTTTTCGCTGGAGATCTGTATATATACGGGGGGAAATAGTCCAAAATATTATAAATCACACACAGAATCGGACTTCACTTCAGGACACGGACGACTACACAACACAGCAGGACCCGGGGTGGTGCCTTCTTCTGCTCTTCTCGAGAGACACGTCCAGTGATGTTTTCGGACGGCCCTTGAAGTTCCGAGGATGGTTTTTATCACGGGGAGCGCTTCACATCGAACATGACTAACGGACGCACACTCATCGTCGCTGGCGGACGCCTTCATTGGGGAGTCTCTCCTGGTACCTGATGTTGGTTACTGCGGGCAGCGTATTCACCCATACAATGCACTCTTCTTTGACGGACGATCACCACACAACGCCGGCCGACTCTTTCTCCAGTCTCCCGTAGTCCGACTGTCGGTCGGGCTGCGGGTAGCGATTTCTTCAAGCGCTAATTCATTGTATTACTTGTTTCAGCAGCTCTTCACTTCGGAACTCGAGTTGGGCCTTCATCGTAGCTCCGGGATCCCTCTGCCAGTGCTGTTTAGGTACGGGTCAAGCTGCTCTGCTGCCGGCCCGGTCTCGGGGAATGATTTTCTAACGTTTCTTCTTCTGTTCCAGCCAGTCAACTCTTCACTTCGGAACTCGAGTCGGGCCTTCATCATAGCTCCGGGATCCCTCTGCCAGTGCTGTTTAGGTATGGGTCAAGCTGCTCTGCTGCCGGACCGGTCTCGGGGAATGATTTTCTCTCGTTTCTTCTTCTGTTCCAGCCCGACTTCTTCACTCGTTCTCTGGATCGTGCCTTCATCGGAGCTCCGGGAACCCCAGTATGCCAGTGATGTTTTAGGCATGGATCTTGGATCCCGTTGATGGCTGGTCTCGAGTAGAGACATCTTCAAGACCGCCACCGCTACACCATTAATGAGATTTTGTTATGTTTCAGATTGACTCTTACAGTCATTAGGGATATTCCCTAGACGCTGTTACTCCTCCCCTGTGAGCAGTTTGGGGAGAGGGGGATGGTTTAGTGGGTAGTGGGTCCGCGCGGCAGCGGATCGAGTCCCACAGTACCTCTTAGGCTGGCTGAGAGGTCTTTATAAGAAGATTCCTCCCCTTCCAAAAAAAAAAAAAAAATCAAAAAAGATGGAATCATCACCAGACCAACGAACATCACCTTGCAAACTCTTCCGAGCGAACTACCAAGCCAACATCGAGCCTACAACTGCCTTCCAAGAGAAAACTGAAGTCTTCACGCTAGAGGTACCTTGCCTAGCCAGGATACGGACTTTGGCCGGACTAGTTGCCAGGCGCACCAAGAATTGGCCGGACTAGTGCCACCTGAGGAAATAGAGAGTTGCGGCAGGAGATTTGAAGGCAACGGAGTGAGGGAGTATTGTCAAACGCCAGGCTGTTTTTACGTAAAATAAATTCAATTCGTTACTGAAAACTAAATCTCGTTTCTTCAAACCTCAACGCCAACCTACGTCAGCAAGCGCAACAGCGACACAGGAAGACGCTCTTCAAGCAATCTACGGAAACTTAGTAGCTATTTTTATCCTTGGCTACAGCCTTGGTGTCCGGGCAGTGCGCACCCTGCTCCGAGCTACTAGGTTTCACCACGGCACTTTGGTAAGGGTGTCGTGTACTACGCATCGAAACGGAGCGCAGCGACTCTTCACAGGCTTCACCTGCCATCGCAAGCCCTTCAGGCACAACCATCAGCTTCGCACATGCCTAAGTCGCACAGGGGCAACGAATTTGCGAAACGTCGGCGAGCTAAGCGCTCACAGTGAAATCAACGAACAACCGCCACCGAGGAACCGACGCAGGCTTCACCTGATCCAGAGCAGGCTAAATTTCCCCCTTTGCTTCGAACAACAAACGGACCAGATCCGTCACATATCAACGGGCTTAACCCAGATTTCCTTGCCAACTATCTCAAGCTGCGACATCTCAAAGCACCGACGATCAAGTACTTCTGGTACAAACCAATACTCATAGACCTGCGACAGCCAACACCGGTAATCGATCTGACCGCGTCCCTTTCAGAATCTACCCCAGCATCTGAAAGGAACTAGTTTCCTTTCCCAAACCAAGCGGCCCAAATCAGGGCCCAAAAATCATTACTAATTCAGATTTCGTTTGGAGCAGTCGCCCTTCAGGCTTATCAAACGGGTTCTTGTTAGAACCGAGGAGAGGCTTCACCTACGTCCATGCCCTTCAGGCTCACGTTCTCCAACATATTCACCTCACCGCCCTTCAGGCTACATTTTAGAAACTTTTGTCGCCAAACTGAGCTACGTCATAATTTTTATTAAATTCATTCACCGGAGCGACAACAGCTTCTTATTTTTCAACATGGTTTAGACCTAACTCTCTAAATTATTATCGTACACATTTTTCAGCTATTTATTTGAAATCTAAACCAAAAATAAATTTGGTACACATGTTGGTTGTCTATGTCGCTCGGACGAGTTCGTTAGCCAAAAAAAATTCAACAATAGGAAGCACGTTTTTTGACCGGAAGTAACTATTTTTTTGGTTTTTTCCTACGAGAATGAATTTGCTTTTGAGTTTTTTCTACATATATATATTTAGGATGTTATTTTGCACATTTTTGTTTTGTTTTACGCGACCTTATAGCTCGCTTGGTTCCCCCAAAATCGATCAAAACGTAAAATACCATAGAAGTACCCGGTTCAAAGCCATGTGGTGGATCCTACCGTGGGGTTGGCGTGCGTAGCACGTAAATCATTGTGTATTGAAGATACTCCCAATACGGGGGTTGGCGTGTAAAGCACGCAATGTTTTGTGTGTTGAAGATACTCCCAATATTCGGATTGGCGTGCGAACCATTTTGCAGCTATTCAGCACCGTCGTGAATAGACCTATTTCCCAAATTGTTGGTTGAAACCCTAAAACATAGGCCTCTAAACTTAATTTTGGAAATTTGCTCAACTCACGTCAGCGGTTCAGCTGCGTGGTCGAATTATTTTATGTCTTTAAATTGTATTGTTTAATTATAACTCGTTTTTATTTATGCGAATATTCCAAAAATCTATTGCATATTAATCACTAAAATAATATCGTAAGTATTTAAAAAAAACAAAAAAAAACATTAAACTGTTTAAATAGTGGTACTTATGCGTTGCTATAACCGATTATTACATACCCTTACATGTAATAACGGTGGTATTTGTTTAAAAAGAATCAATCACTCAATACTGTTTTAAATAAAAACGAGGTTGCAATTGAACTAATTTTATTTCCATTTACACAGGTCCGTGACGTTTAAATGAAAAACAATATTCTTCTGCATATCTGAATAGAGGGGTTTCCACACGTACAGCGCATGTCCGTGTATAATTGTTGTCAGTGATGTTTCAGTATACCTTCCGTGCATTTTAAACTAATTCCGAACAATATTATTAGAACTTTACGGACCAGATTTTTTGTTTGTTTACAATGAACGACGAGCAACTCATTGAATGGGTCAGAAAATATACGAATTCATACGATCAATTTAATCATAAATATAAAGATAGTTCATTTTTTTAAAAAATCCGTGGCAAGATAAAAGAGGTAATGAAAAATGATGGTAACAATATGTTATTTAACTACCTATATGATCGGTTTCGAGGCTTATGGTTGAAAATGTACATTTTTTACAATCCTTTTTATTTACTTCATTCTTGAAAGCTTTAAAAACCACTTAGACCTACTAACTAGCTTGGACTATAGTTCTAAATTATTTCTATTTAAAAAAATCATACAAGTTTCAGCTACTGTTAATTTACAAATATAGACCTGTTGACTGTGAAAACTTGCGTGAATTTTAAATTGCACAATAATATAATTTTGTCTAAATGATAGACCTGTGAAAACTTGCGTGAATTTTAAATTGCACAATAATATAATTTTGTCTAAATGATAGACTGAACTGACACGGCACTGACTCTGACTATACGTATTCATTGCAACAATAGCAATTATAAAAGTCCATCGGTGAGCATTGGAGTAAAGTTATCACTTTCACGATCACAAGTAAATGAAGACTAATATCCAAATTGTTTATTACTCACTCCTGACTTTGCAATGCTTTTCTTACAGTCAACCGTTTTACAGAAAAATATGTTAATAATAAGAAGGAATCAACTCTTCATAATAATATATTGAATTAATCAAATAAAAACCAATACATATTAAATACACATCATGGAGGAAACTGCATGTGTTGTGACGGTGATCTATATTAATAGTTATGTAGTTGTGTGGTCCAGGGAAATGACGCGACGCCACTACTGTAGTATTACTACTGAACACTGTATGGATACAAACATATGTTTTCCTTACCTTTTCACAAAAGTTTGGATCTACTATAGGTTTTCAGTATAGTATATATAGGAATACTTCTATACTTATAATACCATTGGTCGCTTAAAAGTTTTAGCTGCAGTATTTTTGGGAATATCTTGAAAACTAAATATCGCAAAATTCCACTTCCAAACGATACCTTCTCGACAGTATCTTAAAATATCGTTTGTAGGACCGAATTTTCCCCCTCTTCAAAATAAATAGCAACATATGTATTTTTTGTAGTACCAAACTTTCCCCTTCCCACTTCCCACAAAATAAAAAACTAAATATTTATTTTTTGCAGTACCTAATTTTCCCCTTACCCCAAAATATAAAGCTAAATATTTATGTTTTGCAGTACCAAAATTTCCCCTTCTCACAAAATAAAAAGCTAAACATTAATTTTTTGTAATACCAAATTATCCCCTTTCCACAAAATAAAAAGCCAAATATTAATTTTTTGTAATACCAAATTTTCCCCTTCCCACAAAATAAAAAGCTAAATATTTATTTTTTGTAGTACCAAACTTTCCGCTTCCCACAAAATAAAAAAACTAAATATTTATTTTTTGTTGTACCAAACTTTCCCCTTCCCACAAAATAAAAAGCTTAATATTAATTTTTTGTAGTAGGGACCAAATTTTGCCCTTCCCACTATTTGAGAATTTTTTCCAGTTTTGATTATTTAAACTTCCTTTTCCTACATAACTTTCTATAAATCTATGAAAATATGCAAATTATATCTCAAATAGTAGCCTATGAAAACAGGAATCAAGATAGCATTAATATATTTGTGAACAATTAAAGTTTATTTTTAAGCCGCTGTAGCGATAGTAAATTAGTTTACAAATAATAAAAAAATGTGTGCGTTGATATCTATTTATTTTACTTTTAACAAATTTTATAAACTAATGTAAGTAGAATATGTTTAAAAACATGAATTCAAGGAATTAATATATTATTATGTACAACCAGTAATATTCAGTTCGTTCTACATCCTTCAAGAATATAGTGCAATAGAGCTGTTGATGGTTGTTTTATTTTGTAAGATGAAAAATGATAAAACTCACAGTTGAATCAGAAAATAGAATATGTATGTATATACTTTACAAAATCAATGTCTTGCAACCAACAACGAAAACATCATAAGTACACACAATTCGTTAAACATAAAATTAATCCAGAAATTTAATTACATTTAAAACACTAAAATAAAATCCCGAAATCAATTATTTTTATTGCACAAAATGTTTTCAGCAAAGGTAATATACAAAATGAAATAACATTTTGAAAGAAAAACAAGGTGCACCCATCATATATTCTCCGTTTATTTATGAATATTGTTTCAAGACCTGGAATGTTTATTTTACTATTATTATTACTTTGTAAATGCTGAGTGCCTCTGTAGTGTATGTTAAAAATACAAAAGTATTGAAACAGCTCGTCCTAGAACACAATTTTATCTCGAATAATCGATATCATAGAATAAATACCTCTCCAGAGCAAGGGGGTACAAAATAATTCTACTTCTGTTGTCTAATATTTTTTAAATAGATTCACTCGTTTAGTATCCTGCTAGTTTAGATATCACATAAATGTAAATTACATTAATATTGACCAAAAAAAAAACAAAATATATTAGAAAATGTTCAATTAATGGTTTTATTTTCCTGTACTGTAAAGTCATATTTTCCAAATATAGGTATTTTATTTGATCGTGTATATTTTTGTAAATTTTGCTTAGCTGCTTTCCAAGACCAGTAATAATAGACAGTGAGTATTTGAATTTATAGATTTCTGTTTAGCGTAGAGTGAATAGTGATACTAAATTTTGTTCTGCTTGAAACAGATGTCCGCATTTAAGCGCAGAATTGTAATTTGCTGGAATTTCCCGGCAAAGCTTCGTGTTTTGGCACAATGCCAATCTACATTAAACTCCTTGAATTTCATTGGAATTTCTTTTTACGCATAAATTTGCTTTTCCTCGTCAATTAAAATGTTTCTATTATTAGAATATACATTCCATTTAAATCGGCATTAAATTAAGTGAAGTATCAAAGTAGAGTTACGCTATTTAAAAATTAAGTTATGAAATCACGAAGAATGTAAAATTTTTAATAGTTTAAACTTACAATATTCCTACAAGTGAATTGACATGAATATAAATTTGCAATTTTTTATGTTTTATGAGATATTTGTACTCGCCTTAAGATCCCCAAAGCTTAATCGGAATATTGAATTTGTATTCGACACCGTCTTGAAATTGCAAAAATTAAGAAATGAGATTCTTATAAGTCAGTCCATAAATAGCAAGCTAACTCATTAGCATTTTCGCGATAATTTTAAGTGTTATCTAAGTGAGTTAGGTCAATATTGGTTGATTATTTAGAGTGTGTAAAAATGGAAAAAACAAACACAATATTAATCAAAACGCTGCCATTTTTATTGCGTTTTTCAGACGTTGTGTCGGTTAGTACCATGTATATAGGGCGGTTTGTAATTTACAAAGATATAACGTCATATGTCAGTTTAGTCATTGTACCTCAAAAGTCTTTGATAGGCAGTGTTGGCAATGACTACATATCAATATGTAGTCATTGGTGTTGGTTCGGAGCAGTAAGGTAACAATAGGGTGGCAGGACGGGCAAAATGCCAAGGGCCCTCAGCCGTAAGGGGCCCCCGGCCCGAGAGGGCCGTGAGCACAGGAGGATCCTAACATTTATTATTACAACATCTAGTAAAATTTATTAGTTTTATCTTTAATTAATTTAAGTTACCTACGTGCATACACAAATTAAAGAAAAAAATGTATCAAAATTTCGATGCATTTGTTTGAAAAGATATCACCCAGTCAGTTTTAGAACGTATTCGGTAGGTAATAAAATCCTCGCTACTTTTAAACTACAACTTCATTATGTAAATGGTTTTCCATTACAAAATTTTACAGACCATCGACGTGGCCTCTAAAGCCATCTATCTTTCAAATTCCTCAAAGCGCTTGCAAGTCGCCTGGAAGACCTTGAAAAGTATCGATATTAATTTGGTTATTTAAAACGCAACCAGTATAGAAAAAAATGGTCTATAAACTCTGAATTTCCTAAAACTCGTTATTTTTACTGGGAAGAAACGTCATTTTGGTGAAATTTGCGAGGATGAACGTCTCCAAGATCCTGAAACCTTGTAAAGTGAACATATTGTATCGTGTATTAGACATCATCATTAACCAACTGAGATCGCGTTTCCTTGGAATTAATGAAATTGTTTCCAACTTCAGTGTCTTGCAACCTACCACTTTGCAAAATTAAAATTATACCGAATTGTTCGAAAAGGCTTTAGTATTTGTCGATTTATATGAAAGAGACATATATCTGTTTGCCAGGAAAATTCTCAGTTTTCGATCCGCTTTAAACACGAAATGGGAACGCCATCTTCTATAGGAGAACTTTAGGCCTACTGATTTATTAATCATAAAGAATAATTTTATTTCCTCAAGCTTTCCTGAAGTGTGCACTGCATTTCTGTTATTTTTAACCATTCCTGTGACTACGGCTAGTGCCGAGCGATCATTTTCAAAATTGAAATTGACAAAAACTTATTTAAGAAATTATATGGGACAAGAAGGGTACGCAACTTAGCTATTCTATCCATCACCTTCATGGCCCGAAATTTGAACTTTGATGATGTCATTAACAGTTTTGCTGGGCAGAAAGCCAAAAAAAAAGAAGAATTTTAATAATAAACATTTTGTACTAAATCAAAAATTGTGATTTCAGTCCAGTTTAAATTAAAAGTTTAAACAAAATCAACTAATTGTAATAGCGTTTTATTGGTTTTATGCACCTACTTTACTTAGTGATTTATTATAAAATTTAAACAACTTTAACGTTGGTTGAGCTTCTTTATATTGGGTGAGAGAGGGCCCCATCTGATGCATTTGCCACGAGCCTCGAACAGTATAGTTACGCCAACTGGTTCGGAGTCTTAGCATAACAATCATTATATTGCTTATTGGTTGTTCACACGGAGATGCTTACCAGATGCTTTACACTTTACACCAATATTACAAAACCAACCATTTCCACTTGGTAATACAGGTGTCGAATTCTTGTTAGGTGACTATTCAAAGACTCTCTTAGCTTTCATGCATAGCCTGAATATATTTAATTAATTATGATTTTAATTATATTGTGTACTATGTATAGACCTTGATTAGTTTGACTGTAATGTAATGTTTGAAGACAAATTTAGGTTAAATCCTTTTACTACAGCATACACATTCACAAATCTTTTCTTAATTACAAACATAAATGTCAAGAAGACTTTAGATCAAACGACGGATATCTTTGTAGAGTCGAAAATTCTCAAAAGATTTTCATATGAGTACTTCATATGAGTAAATATAAAAATCTTCTTGGTACATTTCATATGAGT
>JAGFPH010002578.1:85295-109986 GCA_018207615.1 Philaenus spumarius | reverse complement strand
TGTAACGTTGATTAACACCAACGTCATAATACATATACTCGTATTATTATGTAACGTTGACCAACACCAATGTCATAATGCATATACTCGTATTATAATGTAATGTTGACCAACACCAACGTCATAATGCATATACTCGTATTATAATGTAACGTTGACCAACACCAACGTCATAATGCATATACTCAAGAAGTTATGTTTATATACAGGGTACTTATGTAATGTGCGGATGTTATTCAGAGAGTGGTTAAATGGGTCAAAATGAAGAAAAAGTTCCCATTTACACATATGCATTTTTATTTTTTCCAGCTATCCATTATTTGGTTTTTTACTAAATAATTTATATTGCTAGTACGACCAAACTTTGCATGGTACTCAACGATGTATGGACGTAGTTTGATCTAAAATAATCAACTTGTTCCAGTATATTTAGTTTCAAAATGGTGGTCATTTAAATATCTTTAATGAAAATAAGTCAAAATAAATTTTTGTATAACACTAGAAACACTAGTTTGTATAACAAAACAATGTTCCAAGCTGGTTGCTAAATGCAGTGGCAATCTTCATTGTAGCTCTTGTCACATATATTATTTCTCAAGGCCATTTTTTTTATCGGTACGCCATAACTTTCATAAACATCATCAAATTACATGCATGAGGCATCATTTTAAAAGCTTTCCTTAACCGCTACACCGGAAAAATATACAAAATGCAATCATACGAAAATAATTTTTTTTTAAATAAATCAAAAATCCGAAAGTAACAGTGATGTAAGATCAAATAAGTTGTAGGGATATTTTCCTGGCGTTGGCAACACTGATGATAACAATACCTAGCTGGAGAGCTGCTGTTACGCCACTACATTGCTATTTACATTGACGCACTAAATACGCATTATACGATACTAAATATACGGTGTGTACTTTAATTAAGTGGAATTTAAGTAAGTTAGAATGCGAATGCTTCGCACGGGTCAGCTAGTTCTTATTATTCTGCATATTTGAAGTATTTAATAAAACGCTTTTGACTGAGTTTATAATACGATATAAACGTGCAACTGATCAAACTTATTTTAGCTACTAAAACTGACACTTTTATTTTCACGTTGGTTGGTTATTGAATCATATATGTTCCTCTAATAGTATGCAGCAAAGACACACAATCACAGAAAAGGAAGATGCATTCAAAATATTTAGAAATAATAAATCATATATAAGGAGACGATGTCATAGATTTTGCAAAATTAATGATTCTCGCCTCGAGTGGGAAATGTAAGTATTGGAATACAAGAAGAGTACATTGTATTTTCTTGTGGCGAGGGATTCCCAATAGACTACAAAGAAAATACGTGTTGCCAGTACTCTCTCCGTTTCTTTATACAGTGCACAGCGTGTATTAATCACTTTCAAAATCCTGGATGTCTTTTCTTACCGCAAACAGAAAGATATATTTTTCCATTAAAAGATATCGAATACAAAGCTGGTTGAGGTCTAACATTATCTAGCATTTCTTCATTCATAAGTACAAACAATAATATTAACCGAAGTAACTGCATTACTTGCACACACGAGGCTACATACTATCAACCACAAACATATAAATATACGGGTGTCTTAAAATTTTTTAAACAACGCAATATTTTTTAACCATTACAGATTACACAACAAAACTTTATACATCGTTCCTCTACCAAAAAAAAAAGAAGAAAACTAAATTTTGAAGTAATATTTTGTATATCACCTTAGGGGGACGGCCCGCAGAGAGTCCGAGAAAAATCTTATATAGGAGCATAGGTCGAGTTGTACCTCAAACTAAAGGTATATCTTAGGAGAACACAATGCCGCAAATTTGACGTCAAAAGGTTCACCCTACACAAAATGGCGGCCGTTTTAAGTTACAATATTGGGCTTTTTGAAAATGGCTTAATTTTACTTATTGGCATGAGATTTAAAAGCGATACTCCGACAATCCACGCTAACAGTAGGACTAGTTTTTGTGGATAGTGAGTATCTTATCACCTTCAGTGGGAACGGTCTACGAGGAGGATGAGGAATAATTTTCCTTTTAAATTAAAAATTTTACTACATGTTAAAAAAATAACAATAACTAATAAACTTTCATAACTGCTTACTCTTTTTACAATACGTTTTTTTTTTTGTACAGATTCGATGTACCAAGTTTTCTTGAGTAATCTGCGATAGTTGCAAAAATATAAAGCCTGGTTACAACTTTTAAGACATCCTGTTTATACATTTACACACGTCACATACATTATAAAATGTCCTACATTTTCACAGTCAGTTTTAATTGATGTTATTTAATTGGGTTTATGTTCCCCTTAGGAGCATTTCATGCTCTATGCTTTACCAGGTGATGACCTCAGCAATATAGTTTAGTTACTATATTTGCTTTTCTACATTTTCAAAGGGAGTATCGAATTTTGTTGTTGTTTGATTACTTGAGTTTTGTGTATAAATATTTCTAATAAAATCATGTAACTTTAGATTATGTACAAATAAAGAATTGAAAAGATAGATTTTGTATTGTATCTTCAAGTACACATTTTAAGAATATTAATAAACAAACGGTATCATGAAACTGACACATACTTTCTCCCTCATTATAGGAACTTAATAAAAAAATATTATTTCATGAAGCCAATTGTTTATTTCTTATTTTTAAGAGTAATCTTCTCATAAAAATCCATAAAATAACGGAAAACCAACTTTTCTCAAAAACGGCTTGAACGATTTTGATTAAAATTTTATAGTTTATAGTACTTTAGGTCCCTAATAAACTATACAATTTTTAATAAAAATCGTTAGAGTCCTTTTTGAGAAAAGTTGATTTTTCCGTTATTTTAAGGATTTTTATGGGAAAATTGCCCTTAAAAATAAAAAAAATCACAAATATGAAAAAAAACGACTGGAGATACCGTGGATTAATATCTCCATACAAAATTTCATCAAAATCGGACGACTGGTTTAGGCTCTAGGTCTGATAACATCCACACACACACACTGACACACACACAGACATCACTCCGAAAACCACTTTTTTAGGTTCAAGGGGACCCAAAATGGATATTTCCACCAAAAACTCAAACTCGAAAATTTTGACGAATACAATACTTTCTCCATATATTATGGTATAGGGGGAGAAAGTAAAAAGTTAGAGGAGATATTAATTAACGCTATCATGCATTTCTATTAAATTTGTTATTGTGATTTTAATGTTTTCTTTTGGAGCATTGTTTCGTCTAATTTAATTTTTACGTTTTATTAAAATTCCAATAATCATTAAATATGTGAAGCACACCAGCACTTTACTTAGCGTTAGTCTCTAAACAGGCTGTGTCAAATCAAATGTATATTACGTCCCCGTACCCACTAGGAATATCGAATGAGGAAGTATCAAATTCTAGTCTCGTTTTGCACGTATCGAGTTTGTTTTAGGATTCAGGAAAATGTTAATGGGATTTTCCACACGTGTTGTGAAATGGTTACCGAGTAATGGATGCACTTACACGACCAATATGTACAACGTACAGTTTTCCCGTTGGCTAGATTGATTTGTAAAAACTGTATAACATTTCTGACAGCAAACTGAAATATAGCTTTTACTTTGAAGAATGTCATTCTGGTTTTATCGTACTTAGTTTCCTTCAAAAGTTTGACCTGCACAATACCAGTTGTGATTGTACGTTTACCTATTATTTCGAATCTTTTGAAAATATTTCTTAGCGAGCAACTAGGGCCCTAGAGGTAGCTTCATACCAAATTTAATTCCAATCCGTTTGGTGGTTTTTGAGATTTCGTGATGAGTAAGTCAGTAAGTGGTATTTGGATTTTATATAGATCATCAGGTTTACTCAAATGATTGATATACAGACCAAAATTTGGTATACAGTAATTTCGTCATTATTTGTTACAGATACTGTAAACATGGCAGGAAACTTGAGTAAAACTGTAAAAAGAGCTAAGAAAATTTGTATTAAGAAGTTGTATAAAGTTGAAAATGCATACCATGTGCACAAATTATGGAACCAGATTTAAATACTGCCCTACCATCAAATCTGACAATGAATCATATCAGAGGTGAGCTTGATGCAGTTTCCGATTCATTTATGCCAATGGATTAAGAAATGATAGCAGGGTTCCATAGTCCAGTGATTGCTGAACCAAATCAACGAAGAAGTAGATCTACCTGCGAATGTTTTTTGGTTATATTGCACAGAATTGAGAGCCAGGTTTAACTTCAATAAATTTTATTTCAATTAAGATCACTTTCATTGAATAAAGAAGCAGCATTGAATGATCGCGTTCACTCAACATTAGTTTTATAGATTTGGTTTATTAAATAAAGCTTTTAATAGTGGCCGACATCCACCACCCAGTGTCACTGCGTTTTTTCGCTGACGATTAAATGTTCTACTACACGTCTTCCAGAGTACACTTTGGAACAAAAGTCATATAACGTCAGCTGGATCTACTCGAGCCTTGGCTTCAGAAGTGGAGAATTGCTGTGACACATACAAAACAGAGCCTTCTGTTTTACGAATAAAAGAACAACTCCTAAAACCCAACATCACCTAAATGGTTCCCCCATAGCATGGACATGTAAAGTAAGATATCTGGGTGTCATCAAACATAGAAAACTACCTTTCAATCCAAACATCTTCCACGTCTTTTGGAAAACATCCAGAGCACGCTTCTTAGTTTATCCGGTATTGAACCACAAAAGCATATTTCCCCTATAAATCACACTGGCTATGTTCAAAATGTATCTTAGCTCTATTACCACCTACGCTCCCTAGCATGCTACTCGCTTCTACGCAGTTATGGGAAGAATATGCTGTGGATTCATTCCTAAACAAAACACTGAAAATGTTAACCAACTCCCCTTTATGTTGGTAACACAAATATATTACAAGGTGTGAAAGCCCAGACAATACATGAATTCATCCTCAGCATAACTAAGTCGTTAGCCCCCAAGCAGAAGACTTCATCCACGCACATCTGTCAGCAATCATAACAGACCGCCCCCACTCCACCCCACTACTACAAGAACGCAGGAACAGAACACTGTTTCTTGTTTATGAACCACCATGAAATAATTTAAACCTTTAAGTCATTCGTACAAACTCTAATCAAAAGCAAAATTCAAGGTCATGTCTAAACAACCACACACCCCTCAGACAGTATACAATAATAAAGACACATCACACACTGCTGTCAGCGTTTTAAAATGGAAGCAACATATTATTTTCTCTCGCCAGATTCAAGAATGATTAAAATAGGAGTGTCTTGAAACAGACCGTTACAACCAAATAAGCTTAACAAAACACGATATAAGTATCAAAGTGTTTCGCCTAAGACGAAAATAAAATAAAGTAGTACATTTTCATATGTCTTATACATAATTTACATACATTTATTATTTACAAATCGGGCGTGGGGTAGTGAAGTCATTATTGGTTATGTGATTACGTGGGTTTCCACGCAAAAAAGTAAAAGTGTCAACATCATTATATCGCTACACTTTGATCCTGTGCAAGTGGGCTGGCTTAATGTCTTCGTAAAGTTGTGATTCTTTATGATACAAAGCCAGAACATCCGCACGTCGTGAAGAGCTAGTGGCTACGAAATGGCATTATATATAACACGTAGTACTAAACGCCACGTAGCACTGATACGAATGTGGACCGTAAAATTGTCATCGAGAAATATTCCGAAGGTTTGATAGGCATTTCCACATCGTATCTTTGTATAATTTATATGATATATCTATATATATAAAATCGAAATACCACTGACTCACTGATGATCACTATATCTAAAAAATGACAAAACATATTAACTTGAGACTTAACATAGTGGTTCTCCTTATGCTCTAGATGTGCAATAAGACGGGATTTAAAATATTTTGCGTTTAAGGTTATTAAAACGTAAAAAGCGTTATCTGTATGTATATAATAAAATCGTGAAATACCAAGCTGACTCACTGATGATCACTATATCTAAAAAACGACAAAACATATTCACTTGAGACTTAACATAGTGGTTCCCCTTATGTTCTTATGTGCAATAAGACGGGATTTTAAAATATTTTGTGTTTAAGGTTATTAAAACATAAACAGCGTTAGAAATATAGAAAAAATCCAAATACCACTGACTGGTTGATGATCACTATTTCTCAAAAAAGACAAAACGTATTAACTTGAGACTTAAAATAGTGGTTCCCCTTAACTCTAGATGTGCAATAAGTCGGCATTTTAAAATATTTTGCGTTTAAGGTTATTAAAAAGTAAAAAAGCGTTAGAAAGGAGGTTATTTAAATAAGCATATAAAAAGGCTGTCCTTCGACAGGGATTAATAAAACTAAAAGATGAATATTTTATACACTTAAGCTAAGAAAGTAGTACATAGTGTAAATAGCGTATTAACAAAGAGTATACGGGATGCCTTCGAAATTGATAATTTTTGTTCTTGAGCTTAACCCGTAGCGAAGCGCGGGCACCCAACTAGCATTTTATAAATGTAACCAAAGAAATATGAATATAAAATGTGTACTCACATTTCTTTTGGTAACACTATTATGGTTTTGATTAATCAATATTTTAATATTAAAAATATATGGTTAGATTAACTTTTTAAAGTTGCTTTCAAATTATCTATATATTAAAATTTATGTACAATTTATTCATCCGAACATCTGCCATGATTTATATATAATATATTGTAATGCAATGCAATATATATAATATAAATGATTGTAATATATTTTGTACAAAAAAAAAAAAAAATGGAAACTAAACATGATATGCAAATATGATTTCACAGTTTGGTATTTTATTCTTGCAATTAGGTATGTGAATATTAAGTACAAATGTTTATCTACAACATACTCTTGAACATAATACATGTGTACTAAGGAAGACCCTGCATTCCAACCCCCCTTAATAAGGAGGATGATAAATCAAATCTTAAAGCTAAGGTGGTATCAAAATTAGCTTCTAGGCGAACTCATAAACACACCCCCAACATAAAAGTAGAATGTTAATGGAAATGCCACTTAGTTATAATTGCCCGATTGAAATAATACAGCTGATTATTGTACCTAAACTGAAAAGTATTCAATCAGTTGATCTACGTATTTTAAATTCGCCATAACATTTTTTGAAAATAATTTTAGACCTAAATTTTTTTTTAATTAATTATAAATTTCAAAATTTTGCACTACCAACGAGGTTTTTATATTGATACTATTGGACCTGGCAATGCTTTGCTATTGCTTGATTTAATTTTAAAGGTGCATTCAAAGGTCCATTTCATCCCTTTGATTTAAGTAAACGAATTGCAAATCTTTTTTATATCAATTAAGAATAATATTAAATAATTTTAGGTTTATAGTTTGTACGAATGTACTGCAATTTACTTTTATTGTAGGGGGGTAGTTACCCTATTTTATTTTTTTAGTTTGTAGTGAACATATTCTATAAAAAAAGTCCTGGTACTAATATGTGTAAATTGTAAAATTTTAGTAAAATTAGTTGAGTAGTTTTTGAGTATATCAAAAAAGTAAATGCATTTGAATTTAATTTTAATGGTAGTTATATTATTTCATCCCTTTGACTTGCAGTAATAAAATTGCAAATAGTTTTGTATATCGCTTAAAAATAGTATTACATGTAACATAATTTTAGCTTTACAGCTTGTAGGAAGTTAGTTTAATTTTATATTTATTGTATAGGGGTAGGAACCTCATTCCAATTGTAAATCTAAACCATCCAGGGACCCACTCAAAAAAATAGGAGTATATATAGCGACTAGGGGCTCTGCCCTTGGACGCTACGCTTCGCTATCAGTTGGAAAATTTGCTAAAGGCTCTCGCTAATCTTTTGCTCATTTGTACCTGGGTGACAGAGCATCGCTCAGTATTTTTAACATCTGTATTGTATCTATAATGTATCTATTCGAATAGTTAGTAAAAAGAAGTTGTACCTATTTGCCTTCTAAGTGACTACAAGGTGGTATAAAAAGAAGTTCAGAGTTTAAATTGTATTGCGCGTTTTTCTCTTATGCTGAGACGTTTGTTCCTCATAAAATGGCCCTGCCACAACACTCATCTGGGTTTTTGACAATATCAGAAGGATAGACAAATTCTATCAACTCACACAACGTATTTACAAAAGTGATGGTATTGAGAGGTATACATTTTTCCCATTCACTTCCAAATGTTTGATGGATCCATTTCCCACAGAGAGTATACATTTTGAAAAAGTAATGTCTCATTTAGAACTACAACAATAACTTTTATATATTCATAAGGAATAACAGTTCTGTTAAGTTATATAAATCAGCTGTTTTATTTGGCAGCTGACTCAAACTCATGAAACATTATCTCCCTTGAGATTAACATGGGAAATTTGAAGGGCTTGGAGCTCCTTCTAGGGTGAATAGAGGCTAAACGGATGATCGGATCTTAATTCTGATGGAAAATCGTTAGTTTGAAATTTAATTTTCTACAACTTTTGTATTTAACATTTTTTTGCTATATCTTACCGTTTTCTTAAAAAACGCGCTCAAAGTGGAAAAATGAAAAAAGTTTAAAAAATTTTCCCGCCCAAAAGGAGTTTCCAAAATTAAAAAATGTTAACTTATGGCAAGTTTTCTGAAAGTTTCTATTTAATTCAAGTATGAGGTTGAGGGGGCTCCCATTACTGAAAGTGCCTCATAGTTTATGTCAATGAATCAGTGAACCCGTCTAGCTTTATATAACTAGCTAGATATCTATTACATAGGCAGTGTGAATACACATTTCAGTGTAATTTTACTTACACGAGTTTGCAGGACTCATTGCAATTGGTTATATTGCAACTTTGTTAATAATACTACTAAACTTGTATGTCGGTATATTATGTATAACATGTCTAAAAGTAACATGTAACATGCGAGGTCTATAACATGTGTGTAACATGTTTTTTGTAGATATTACAACTTAAACATGGTAGTGTGTATATGTCTTGAATTCGGTTGGTTGCAGTTCTTTTAACTTTATATTTTAACTGTTCTATGTCATCTCGGAATGCTCCAGTAATTTCTGTTTTCTTTGACAATTTTATTTCATGAGGAAATTGTTTCTGTTTGTGAAAATATTATGTTTTACTTTGTTACTATAGAATTATAATTTTGTAACAGAACAGTAAAAATCAAATCAGAAGTCTTATTACTTTATAAAATACTAGGGGAAACCCCGTTGGAACCTTCTTTACACATAATCATGTTAAGTTTGCTTTATAATAAAGGTGTAGGATTAATAATAACCCCAACGCTAAGACGGTAAATAATTTTAAATGTTCAAATCAAATTATTTCGTATATTTTATAACAGCAGTTATTAATTAGAGAGATATTAACAACATTGATATCTTATATTGACATTGATATTTATAACAGCAGTTTTATAACAGCAGAGATATTAGACCTAACTACTGCATCATAAAAATTCGCAAGAAGTCGGATGTTGCGTCAAAAATTAAACACACTGCCGAATTACTGTGGATCAAGGCAGAGATTAAGAACTTATATTGCAAGAAAGCCATATTAAACAAGAATCTTTATAAATTACGTTTGGAATTGCTCAATTCTCTACATCCAGCAATTTTAGATAACGTATTCGCCTATGTCAATACGGAAATACATAAGGCAATACAGCCAATCAAATATTTACATAACAAGAAGCTCCAATGTTTACATGACAGACAACACAAGAAGGTAAACATAGATTGCAAGCATGAATTCTATACTCGAGTGACTAACCTTTCCGAGGTACAATTTGATAAAAATGAAATCAACTTATTGAATAAAGGTTTGAAGTATAACATTCCTAAATTAAACTCTAGGGATCATTTAGTACGCGAGGTAGTTAATGCTGAAGCCACAATCCAATCTATAAAAAACCATGTAGTACAGAATGAAGTCCGTGTAACGATCAATAATAAATTAAACAGTATTTTGAATTCAGAACATATTAATACACGACAACATCTGAATTATAATGTCAGGTGTCATAACGAGATCAAAACCTTAAATACAATTAAACGTAAGCTAGCCGACAACGACGCCATTATAACAAAGGCCGACTAAGGTAACACCTTGGTAGTTGTGAACCAGAATGATTATAAACAAAAAAACATAGATTTCTTTGAGAAAAACAACATTAAGAAGTTAACTAATGACCCAACAAAAAAATTCCACAGGATTCTTAACCAGACAATAAATAAGTGCACATCTTTATTAAGTGAAGCTACACGTAGATACATTATACCGATTAAACCTCAGGCCCCTCAGTTCACCGGATTGCCGAAATTACATAAAGAACACATATCCATAAGACCGTTAATAAATTACACATCCGCGCCATGCTATAAAACAGCGAAGAGGCTAGAGAGAATTATAAAAAATTGCACCAACTTTGAAAACAACAATAGCATAATAAACACAACAGATTTCATAAACAAAACTAAAAATATCAAGATCCTTCCAAATTACAAAATCCTATCATTCGATATAGTCAATATGTACACCAATATTCCAATAGCTGAAACTATACAAATTGTTGGCGATTACCTCACCAAGACCAACAAATTAAATGAAGAGCAAATAAATGAATTAAAGATGCTATTGCAAACGTTGTTGGAACAAAACTATTTTACTTTCAATAACGCCTTCTATACACAAGAAGAAGGCTTAGCAATGGGCTCACCAATATCAGGTCTATTGGCTGACATATATTTAAACTATTATGAAAATAAATATTTATTATCCGATCAAAATAAATATAGACACAATATAATTTATTATGGTCGTTACGTAGATGACACATTTTTAGTATTTAATGGAACTAACAGACGAATATCCGGACTTCTGAAATACATGAATGATATTAAACCGAACATCCAATTCACACTGGAAATGGAAAGGCAAAATCAACTCAACTTTCTCGATTTAACATTAACAAAAAACACAAACAGGTTACAATATAAAATATATCGCAAACCTACTACCACAGACGTTACCATACACGCCGATCGATTCACACCACCTTTATTCACAAAAGATGGCAGCTTTTCATAGTTTTGTCCACAGACTTATCACGGTACCTATGAACAAGGATGATTACCAAAGCGAAATCAATATCATTAAACATATAGCTGTGGCAAACGGGTACAATACTATAACTATAGACAAGTTGATTAATAGACATATCAAAAAGAAAAAGATCACGAAACGCTCTGAGAATGACACTACCATAAAAAACAGCTATATTTCTTCAGAATATACTAAATATTTACCAAATGTCTTACAAAACGTTTTCAAGAAACATAATATAACCATATCATTCCGTACTAATAATAACTTATATGCTTCGTTAAAACCAAAAATTATCACCCCAATAGAGGAAAGGTCCGGAGTATACAGAATTAATTGCCAAGATTGTGACAAACATTATATCGGTCAAACAGGGAGAACGTTTAAGGAACGTTATAAAGAACATCTCCCTAACAAGAGCTCTGTTATCAATAGGTCAAATTATGCACGTCACCTCATTGAATCGGATCATAAGCCGGGAGACTTCAACTCAACAGTAGAAGCCTTATACACGTGTACAAAAGGAAGAATAATGAATGCTATAGAGGAGTTTGAAATATATAAAACATTCAAAATAAAACCAGATGACGTATTAAACGACAAACTTACGTTCAACTCCCACTATTTGTACGACACGGCTATCAACCATTTGTATAAAACATACAGAGATAACGATCAGTAGGCTGCACTGCATTATACTGACCGGACGTTGAGATGCGGCTTATTTCTTGTATTTATTCGTGTGACGAACTGTGTTTGTGTGTTAGTGTGCGTGTGTAAATGTGTGTGTTTATAAAATTTTAATGTTTTTAATGTTCGACGAACTCACCAGAGGGATGACCAGATGATGGAGTTACGGCTCCGAAACATGTCATCTTAAACTAAACGACAAGGAGTCACAAGACGGACTTAAGGTAAATAATTAGTATTAAGCAGTTATTAAACAAATAAAGGAGCACTGTGGCGGCAAAATCACACTGATTTGAATAAAAACCCCGAACCACAAAACAAGGAACAAAAACAATAACTAAACAACTAAATTGTAAGTTATGTTTAATACGTTAGCCTTATGTACATTTCGATGGTCATCATCCTCAGAGGGTTTTAACACTACTCAGGGGTGCGAACAGCAGTTATAATAAAGGTTAAAATAACTAGCAAGGATCAGATCTACACTTTAATAAAAACCTAACCTAAAAGTGAGAAATATAAATAATAGTTACAAAGTTTAAAATGAGCAGTTAATGGAAATATTAGAGCAAACAGCTGTTTTATCTGTTATTTTATTCAGTTGGTTTCTACGGTAATAAATGTAAATACATGTGTTGGTTTATCAGTCTAGGCCTAACCTAAGAATTTTTCCGACTAAATTTACAAAAATATTGAAATTTCAAAAATGTTTTTATCAAAATTAATTATAGCCTATGTTGCTCAGGGATAGTGTAGCTCTTATAAGTAAAAATATTTTTCAAACGGTTTAGTAGAGAATTTTGGTTAGGATAGGTTCTACATACAAACAAACAAATTTTACCTCTTTATAATATTAATTAATTATAGAATACACACGAATAGTATTAATGCTTATTGAGAGGATCGATGTACTAAAACTACCATAGATTGCTAAATTTGTAATAAATACAAATTTTAAAAATAAGAAAATCATTTTGAATTAAAAAATATTATTTAAGGCAACTATGCAAATGCTTTATAAACACTATTAGTTTTATATAAATCATAATTAACATCAATTTCCTATATGTTTTATAATTATTATTTTAAATATATTTTTAGTAAAATTTAAACACATTTTAATCGTACAAGAGAAAATAAATTTTCTATGTTTAAAGAAGCGTTTACTTTTAATTTCCACTAGTCGTGAAATATTGCAAGCTCACTAACACTTCACATAGTAATAGTCACCATACAGGCACTGCCACATGAATCACATCTTCATTCCAGTATCCACCAGGGATATCGAACGTTTCAAATCTGGACTAGTTTTGCAAGTACAGAGTATGTTGTAGAATACAGTATACCGATTTATCAGGACTGTCCACACATGCTGTGAACTCAAGAACGTGTAGCCTAATGGATGGTATTTACTGAAGCATCATTTACATGGTATAGATTACTCCCATTAATGATTTATTTTTCAAACACTCGTATTGAATTTCGGTTTACATGTTCAAATCTAGCATTTACAATTTTTAAAACGAATGAGAGGAAAATAAACTATGCAGATTTATAAATACTTAATTTAAAAAATTTTGTTTATGTAATTTTAAATTTTTTAGATTTCGATTTTAAGTGTGACAAGATAAAAATAAAAAAACTTACAAAATGAGGAAGCATAATGCCCATTTCAGAGGTATTACCAAGTAAACTAGTTTAAAACAATTTATGAAATGAGGAAGCACAATGCCCATTTCAAAGGTATTACCAATTAAATTATTTTAACACAACTTACAAACTGAGGAAGCACAATGTTCATTTCAAAGGTATTACCAAGAAACCTTTTTTAAAACAACTTACGAAATGATGAAGCACAATGTCCATTTCAGAGGTATTACCAAGTAAACTATTTTAAAACTATTTATGAAATGAGGAAGCACAATGTCCATTTCAGAGATATTACCAAGTAAACTATTTTAAAACGATTTATGAAATGAGGAAGAACAATAACCATTTCAAAGGTATTAAAAAATAAACTATTTTAAAACAATTTATGAAATGAGGAAGCACAATGCCCATTTCAACGGTATTACCAAGTAAATTATTTTACATAACTACGAAGTGAGGAAGAACAATCCCTATTTCAGAGGTATTCCAAGTAAACTATTTTAAAAACAACTTACGAAATGAGGAAGCACAATGTCCATTTCAAAGGTATTACCAAGTAAACTATTTTAAAACAATTTATGAAATGAGGATGCACAATGTCCATTTCAAAGGTATTACCAAGTAAATTATTTTAACATAACTTACGAAGTGAGGAAGCACAATCCCCATTACAGGGTTATTAAAAGTAAACTTTTTTTTAAACAACTTACGAAATAAGGAAGCACACTGTCCATTTCAAAGGTATTACCAAGTAAACTACATTATATTCTGCTATCTACACATCTGTACTATTTTATACAGTAGAGCGTGACGGAAAATGTGTGACGGTCACCGATTCACCGCCCGCATAATTTGTTGGACACCGTGCGCTTATAGAAGTTTTCACTTCAAAAAATGTGTATGAGGTTTAGTTTAACCATTGTATTTGGATTACCTAATAGAACTATTACTAAATTACAAGTGAAAAAACTCAGACCAAGACCAGGATTTGAACCTACTATCTGTATCGTACCGTGCTACTGCTCTGCTAACTGAGCTAACCTGATCAACTTTGATATTGATTGGTCGATGTTATCCCACTTACTGCGTTTTTGTAAACGAGGGAGGTGTTTTGGTGATACTGATTTAAAGCAAGTATTAGTTAACGATATATCTATAGTTTCTGTGACTATGTGTAATTTGATATAGCAGTGAATATATCCATAATTATGTGTTTTACTGAACCACGTAAGCAACTATATTACTTATTAAAGAGTTAGTAAAAGAGAAGAACTTTTGGTAAATGATATAACAAATAGTTAAT
The DNA here is from genome assembly GCA_018207615.1 of Philaenus spumarius. Classification (NCBI taxonomy): domain Eukaryota; kingdom Metazoa; phylum Arthropoda; class Insecta; order Hemiptera; family Aphrophoridae; genus Philaenus; species Philaenus spumarius. The sequence continues at coordinate 95,191 of JAGFPH010002578.1, read as the reverse complement.
CAATGAAGTCAATGAACCATATGTTATGAATAAAGTGACGTACTGGAATATGCCAAAAATGATTTATGTAGCAATTTTCTGTAAAATAACACAAACGAGTGAGCAGATGTCCTAGTGGTTACCAAACCAAAGCGCGTATTTAATCAACAAGCACACTAGTACTGTCTATGACCACGTATATTATGTTAAATGGAAGGTATCGACAATCAGTTATGTTGCTAATTGTGCATCCGACAACACATAGATGAGTTAGTTATAGATGACCCGGTAGAATAGTGCTACAAAGCAATGATTAATCAATGACCGTTGCAGTGTCTCGGCTAACTGATTGTCAAGCAATTACTCCAACTCCAAACATCCAACAATCCTTCAATGTATGATAACCTGAATATATAGTAGCTTTAAGTGACTTGATGCAATTCCGGAAAGTGATTTATTGGATATTAGTTAGAACTGACGGCCTGTTGACAGGCTGCATTACATTAATATAACTATCTGTCGTACCATCCTCTCGCCCTTGTTGAAAATAGCCTACACAACGTATTTCCAGGAAATTGTTTAGTTAGTAAAAATGAAACATAATATGTACACACAAAATAAATATTTCGACTACTTTTTTGTGCTCTTGGTATAATCTCCTTCCATTCCCTAAGTCAATTTTGAAGAAATACTAACAATAATTACAGACGTTTACCATTTGGTGCAATTTCAGGAAAAGGTAAAAAAAAGTAAAATTAGTAAGGGATGCAAAGATGACGCAAATGTTCTAATTGTGGGGGAAATCATAACTTTAAAGTTACTTGAAGTTTCGTCCTATTGTATTTAACGCTATTGTATTTATTTATTAGTTTCAATGGTGTGTCAAACTTAAATGTTCAATTTTCGTAACTGTATTTGATTTTTTGTATCTCAAATTGTCTAATTAATTTATGAACAATATATAAATCTTCTCCGATTTCCAGATCATGTTAGCCACTCATAGTTTTCGCCTTAAAAACTAAATTTCAGGAAAATATTTTCCAGTTTTTCGGTTTATTGTTAATAGACCCCAAATCCAACGTCTATATTTATGGCCTATATCACTATTTTATGAACACGATCACTGCTATAAAAATTCTGATACATAGAAAGTAGACAAGGAAAATTTTAGTCTAGTTTTAGTTGGATAAAGAGGGTAGCATTTCGGAACGTTGTTAAAAAAATTATAAATCACCATAAATATTTTTGAATACAACAAAATTTTTACTTTAATAGTAGAGAACAGCTTCGACTACTGCGTGCTAGCTGTTCTCTTTATGTCATTACGTAGATTTATTTTGAGACAGTCAAAAGTTAAATTGTTAAAGGTAATGATCATATTATTTTTTAGTTCCTCTAAATTAAATATAGTTTGGATGTTTAAGTATTCGTTACTAAATTAGTATTCCATTAATTACCGATTAGAAATATTGCTTATGCGTCTTAACAATCAACTCCTATAAAAGCGAGTATACTTACGTGAGTGAGTAACAACATAATATAATACTTAATTTCGCCAATCATCTGTAATACTTAAACAAAACCTAGAGTAGATTATACTTTGGGATTATGTTTACATCTTCAATAAATGGGTCTTGCGAAGTTGATTTAAAAAAAATAAAATATGAGTTAAAAACTAATGTAACCTATATACGTCATAAGATTTGCTTTGAGTTTATTAAATGAATATAAATACAACCTTTCATTATCAATATATTCATTTATACAAGAAGAAGAGATACCAATTCGTTTAACTTCGGAAACGTTCGTACATCTTCGTATAACATATAAACATATTCCATTATTAATTTCTTCATTATAATATTAATAACTTATAAATCATTTGAACTATCAATATAAAGTTAGAAAGCAATTAATTATAATATTTTGATCTTTATTTGGATATACAATAATGAATATAAATACAAAATGTTAACAAATAGGCCTAGAGTTTTACAATTCTTATAATTGTACACAATTACCGAGTTAAAAATCACCGTTATCGTAATTAGATCTAGATAAAGTCTGTTGTTTTTAAATATATTTTTTTAAATTATGTATTTCTGATGTGTATCTAACTAATCTTTCTGTGATTTTTGACGGGGGCTTACTAGTTCCACAATACAGCTTGTAACATGAAATTATCTCTAAAGGATTTTAAACTTTCTGACTAACATTTTAACATGTATTAAATGTAAAAAAACAGTTTTTGTCAAATTCAAATCTGTTAAATATTCAACGTTATCAATCTTGTCAAAATTAAAATTAAATTTGGATGTAGGATAAATGGCTAGTATAATTATACAAATCCCGATGACATAACTCCGGGACATGTAATAAAACGGGTTTATGTTACTCTACAAAGACATAAAGTTCGCTTGAACACATCGGACTCGCAATTTTAAACTTTATGCGATGCTACCGACAGAGAAATATTAAAAGTCGGCGGCCGTAGTTAGTTGTATTCAGCGCAATAAATGAGGCGTTTAAATATTCGCTGAGAGCACCGAGGGTGCGCAATCAGTCCCTTCGATATAACTTATCTTTTATCAAATGTTAAAGATAATCTTTTGCAGTTTACAAGAAATCGTGCGTGAAAATCTAAATTATATTCCTAGATTACAATAATTTTAAATTATCGTTTTTTTATTAAAGATATTTGCTTATAATCAATACGAAAAACATGATTTTCCGTCATTAATACAGTAATACATCAGGGCGAATTTTGTTACCTAATAAATATGCATTGGACCTTTCCGTAAATTTAAATGTAGTGTGTATATAGAATAAGTAAAAAGTAAGACCGCCATTAAAAAAAGCGTAAATGTATACAAGCGAGCGCCTTACCAATAATTCGACCCCGTAGCTTGTTGGTTGAGTTGGTAACCAATGACGTGAGTTGAGCAAATTTAAAAAATTAAGTTTATAGGCCTATGTTTTAGGGTTTCAACCAACAATTTGGGAAACAGGTCTATTCACGACGGTACTGAATAGCTGCAAAATGGTTCGCACGCCATTCCGCATATTGGGAGTATCTTCAATACACAAAGCACGGCGTGCTTCACACGCCATTCCGCATATTGAGAGAATTTTCAATACACAAAGCATTGCGTGCTTCGCACGCCATTCCGAATATTGGGAGTATTTTCAACACACAAGACATTGCGTGCTTCACACGCCAACCCCCGTATTGAACGTATCTTCAACACATAATGCATTGCGTGCTTCGCACGCCAATCCCACGTAGAATCCACCACATGGCTTTGAACCGGGTGCTTCTATGGTATTTTACGTTTTGATCGATTTTGGGGGAACCGAGCGAGCTATAAGGTCACGGGAAAAAAACAAACTGTGCAGAATAACATCCTACATTTGTATTTGTAGAAAAAACTCAACAAAAAATCATTCTCGTAGGAAAAATCTAAAAAAATAGTTACTTCCGGTCAAAAAACGTGCTTAATATTGTTGGATCTTTTGGGTAACAAACTCGTCCGAGCGACGTAGACAACCAACATGTGTGCCAAATTTGAACCAAATCGAACTTAAAATGCGACAGCTAGAGTGCGATCACATATATACACATACACATATATATATATGATTTTTAATGACACCCCTAAACGTGTTCTGGGGATCATGATCAGTGCTCATTTGCTACTCCCGACCTTAGGTCTTACCATAAGGGCCACTGCGATAGCTCATTTTTCCTATGGAAATTCGCTAATAATACATTATCATAGTCCAGTATTTCGATACACTCTCTGATTCGATACATTTACTGAAGTGGCATTGCACAAAAAACAAATTTTCACGGATATACCTACTGCTGAGTGCAGTTTTCCACTTATATGCTAATAGCACGAAGTATTTTATTTCATGTGTTTCTATATATATTTATATTTCGAAATATGCAACGATATTATCGAAATGTTCATCAGGATTGTAAATAAATAGCAAAGTTTATTTTAAATTTTTGTGGAAATGTTTGTTGTTTTCTAGACTCCAGGAAGATAGTGTTATTTTACCAGTACTATACAATCATTATTGTACAAATTACAAGTAAACATGTGACAAAAAAAATATGTAGTGTAATATATAATTTCTTACAAAAAAAAAAACGATATTTTCATTGGGAAAATCCACGTCATTTTACGTTTGCAAGTACAAAATCTTGCATTACTTCAGAAACTTTTTTTAATTAATAGTAAAATTTGAGAATCATCAATCAAACATCATCTATGTATTAATTCAATGGACAATTTTATTTATGTTATGTACCAATCTTACAAAAAGAATAATTAAGGGAACGGAAACGATACTGGGCCACATAGATTGGTACTGTTCAAGACTTACCTTAGAATTTAAATATCACCAAAAGCAGGAATATTTCAGCTTATCTCTTACAATGCACAGGATACCTAAGGTTACCTCAATAAACCATAGAAATATGTATAATTTTAGGTTTATTAACCAAGTTAAATAAAAGTTTATACGCCCTTAATACAAAAAAAGATAATTAACATGCCCTTAATACAAAAAGATTGAGATTTAAAAAAGAAAACATATATATTTTATTAAATTTAATTTAAAAACCCTTCCCAAAAAAATAAAATTCAAAAACCCTCCCTTTTAATAATAATTACAGAAAATATACAAAAGATTTACAAGTTACAAAGTTTACATGAAGTACCATGGATTTGTTTTAAGAAAATATGTATATTTGTCGTTGGCCAACTCTAAAAGGTAATTATATAATTAAATAAATAGACAAAATTTATTATGAGACGTCTCTCTCTATATATATATATATAAAAAAAAAGGTGTAGAATTTCTAAAGTGTAGCCCTTAGGGCTGAAGTCCGAAATGTTGCTAGCTTGCTCCTCCCAAGTTATTTAATACTAACATATCTTAAATAGTACACATGTGCAAAAATTATTTTCAAAATACAGCCTATTTAACACTTAATCATAAGAAACAACAAAAGCAGATAGTTCTCGTTTTTTAAGTTAACTTCTGTCTCTAATTAAAACTCAGTAGAGGATATTTTGATTAGGTATTCCATTTCTTTAGTTGCAAGGTAGGCCTTTTCTAATAGTGGTAGTAGCAGGTTATCTCATTGCATTAAACAGCCCCTGCACTCGCACCAGTTTAACTGTATAACACAGATCACAATTTCCTTTTTAGAAAACTTGCAGTTATTTAAATAAGCATAAAAAGATAGTTCTTTGAGTTGACTGTTTTTATTAAATGTTGTAGCATAAATAGCAAATTGCTACATAGATGGTGATTGTTAATATAACATGCGTAATGTTGCATAACACTGTCTGTACATGTTAGGTAAGCCACATGGTAACATAAAAGAAATGTTAACGTTTAGTTACATATCAGCCATATATTCTGCTTATAGCTTATTAAAAGTTTTCAAAATCTGTTACACTGCAGAAATACTACACAGTTACAGTTAATTAATGCATAACACTTTAGGCTTGGTTATGGAAGAATATTTAGGCTTGACAATGACCAAAATGATATCGGCTTTATAGTTTTGTAGGCTGTCAGATTTACATTTAGAATTTAGGCTGTAAGAATTACATTTAAAGTTTAGGCTGTTGTAAAAAAGAAATATATAGGTTTGTCTAATAAGTTGAATAAAATGAGTTAGGAAGTTGTACATGAAGCAAAAGTGGAAATAACCTAATTAAGTTTTACAAGTAATATCTTATAATTATTAAGGTAAAGCTGAAATATCGTACCTGGTATGCGAAAACAAAAGGTTTAGAAGTAAATCATGTTCTTTACGACACACGTTACACCGATGAAATTATTTAAAATTCGGTAACATTACGAACACTCACAGCGTCTGGAAGTAACGGTCTAAAATGGCCGACGCTTTGTAGAGCAATCTTATGACAAAGCGAAATTTCAACTTAACAGATAATGAACAGCTGGTCGGTTGTAGGATGCTATCGCATTCTAAAGTAGTGTTACGGCTTCAGATACCGTACGGAGTCGACGTCTGGCGGAGAAAAGGATAACTGGGTGAAGGTTAAATACAGAAAGGTTGTAAATAGGTAAAATGAATGATTGAAGTTGTTGATGGACGTTACAGTTATATCTCAACAATTGTTTGGTGTAAATTAGTTGCATTTGAATAAAATATCTATCAATGTATAGCATTTATAAAAAATGTAACAAAAAGCTTATATAAAAGAATACTTTGTATTTATTTATTGTATTGCATGTCGTTCGTTGGAAAAATTATTAGAGCTATTACATTTCTTTCAAGGAGTTACATATTTTCTCATCAGCATAAATAAAAAGTATATACTAATAACAATTTAAAATTGATAAAAAACATTGTATACGTTTTTTAATTTTGTCCGTTTATGTCTCTGAATGGCTAAATGTTATTATACAGAATGTGCGTTTCATATAATGTATAAATATAGATTCTGTGTTTGTGATTTCAACAAAGAGCCACACGCTAGTTCGTTAAAATAAAGAATTGAGACATTTAAATAGTTTCAAATATTGTGATTGAATATTTTTAATTTTTACTAAAAAAATCCTGCAAAATTTTCTTTTACAAAATTAGCTACTAACAAACTTTTGAGTGTAGCGAGCAGACGGGCGGAGCGGGTTTAGTGTTATTTGTATTAAAATCTTAACTTTCATCAGCTTTTTTCATTTCAAATTTATTATTTAAAGGTACAAAATACTTTTAAATGATTCGCCCTACGAGTAGTAAACAAACCAAACAGAAGAAAATTGTACTAATTTACAGTTATAAAAGTGGAGTCATGTACGTTCTCTCCTAGTTATATACTTAGATCCGTTCCATATACGTAAATTCCGATCGATATTTTAACGTAAAAGTGTTTTTGTCACGCTCTGGGATTTTTTGTCAGTGACGTATGTTTAGTCACTGCATATGCAACAATGGCATAATGACTGTACACACGTCACAAACTATAATCACTATTTTCTTACCTCGCAAATAATAAGACACAGAAAGCAATTCAGGAGCCACAAAATCAAAATTCAACTCAAAACAGGCTACCATACGAATAAAAATCGTGTTGTAACGAATAAAATCGTCTTGCAGAAACGGCAGCTAAACAGCGATCGTACCTCAAAAATGATGACCATACGATAGTTTCCGTAAGATTGAAATTCCTGTTTGGTTAATGCAAGTGTTTTAAATTCGTCAGAGGTTTTACAAAACAGTTTATTTGTGCGTAAACTAATGATCAGTGACGTCATCGTTTGAATCACCTTTCATTACATTTCAAACGTTGTGTTAAAGTAATAAGACTGGACACAAATACCGCTGAATGACGTCATAGCAACAAACTGAATCATCGATGTTTAAATAAACAAACACGCCTTCGATACAGGTTAAATCTGTGATTCCAAGTCAATTAAGTGACGTATGTTCTAAATTGAAATAAACCTGTAAGTTTAATATTAGCGGTTGCTTGTTTATGTTAACAGAAGTTGTATTTAAATGAAGACACGCTTGTTGTAGCTTCCGAACAAATGAAAACCATAAGAAGAATGCATTCGCTGGAAATGAAGCCAAATGCTATTTATAGCAGGCCAGCGACGTCACCGGGAACACACACTTTTCTTCAAGTTTCGGCTAAAACTTTCCCGCGATGGCTTCATTTAGAAGTTTTCTTTTTTATACCAAATAGAATAGTTCACACGCCAAACTATGCTTGCTCCACTAGCACAATTGTTACAGAAGTAATTTAACGTAGCCTAGATCTTAGGTAAACAGTTTTACTAAAGAACCCTCAATGTTTCATTAGGTACAGCAGTCTCATACGCCTATAGATTATGTTTTGCTTTATTATTTTATTATTGCAAAACTAACCTTAACTTCTTAAAGATACCTTGGTTGAATCAAATTACTAAGTAGTTAATCATATTGTATGTAAAAGTCTAATAAGATGCAAAGTCTTTTTGTTTAGGTTTAACATACAATTACGTTGAGTTATAAAGCTGGACAGTTAATCAGCTGTTTTATATATTCTACTACTATCACTATGAAGAAAGTGTACTACCGCATGATAGTCCTAGGTTTGCAACATCAGCTGTTTTATATATTCTGTTACTATCAACACGAAGAAAGTGTACAACCACTTTAGCCCTAAGTTTGCAACATCAGCTGTTTTATGTATATATATACATTTTTTTTATTTTTTTTATTTATTTATATTTTATCCACATATGTACATGATATTTTATTAATAAATTTACATGGATTATCTAGTCTCCTAAATCCAGTAGCGGTGACTAGGAAAAAGAATATTAAACTTATAGAACTAATATTACAGTCCACAGAAATATTTATATTTTACTTTCGTGGGGCATTACTATGATGCCTGCTCTGCGCAAACATTATGTAAAACAAAAACAACTAAAACTATTAAACTAAAAAAATAAGAACTAAACAACATAAATATCTTATAAAAACAATATCTACATCCAAGTCTGCGCCTAGATACCCCCAGAAAACTCTCAAAAGCGAAAGATAATCATTTCAGAATATTGTTTATACTATCTATGTTACTTGTTTTAAATAACCAATCTTTGGATTTATGTAAAAATATTTTTAATGTTGCACAGGTCCTAATTTCCTTTGGTAGGCAATAATATGCCTTCGGTCCTACCGCCAAAAGAGAATTTTGAAAAACTTTTCTAGAGGCCCTCGGTCTCCTCACATGCGACAAAGAATGACCTCGCGTACTGTAGTAAGCGAAGTCATTGTCATTATTGCCACTTCGAATGAAAAATATTTTTAAAACTTTAAAAATAAATAAATGTTTAAGGGGTAAAAATTTTAAAAATTCAAAAAGAGGAAAATACGGTTCTAGCTTACTCTTAAATAAAATAACTCGTACAAAAAACTTCTGCGTGGTCACCAAAGGTTTCAATGCTGATTTGCTTGCACCACCCCAGCATTCAATTGCATATTGCAATTGGGAATGAATTAACGCAAAATAAAGGATACGTAGCAGCTCTGTATCACAAATTTTCCTCAAATAATAAAATAATATTAAAGAACGTAAAATATTCTGTTACTATCAATACGAAGAAAGTGTACAACCACTTATAGCCCTAAGTTTGCAACATCAGCTGTTTTATATATTCTGTTACTATCAACACGAATAACGTGTATAACCACATAATAAGATGATAATAAGGTTGCAACATCGGCTGTTTTATATATTCTGTTACTATCAACACGAAGAAAGTGTACAACCACATAATAAGATGATAATAAGGTTGCAACATCAGCTGTTTTATATATTCTGTTACTATCAACACGAAGAAAGTGTACAACCACTAATAGCCCTAAGTTTGCAACATCACCTGTTTTATATATTCTGTTACTATCAACACGAAGAAAGTGTATAACCACATAATAAGATGATAATAAGGTTGCAACATCAGTTGTTTTATATATTCTGTTACTATCAACACGAATAAAGTGTGCAACCACTTATAGCTCTAAGTTTGCAACATCACCTGTTTTATATATTATGTTACTATCAACACGAAGAAAGTGTATAACCACATAATAAGATGATAATAAGGTTGCAACATCAGCTGTTTTATATATTCTGTTACTATCAACACGAAGAACGTGTACAGCCACTTATAGCCCTAAGTTTGCAACATCACCTGTTTTATATATTCTGTTACTATCAACACGAAGAAAGTGTACAGCCACATAATAAGATGATAATAAGGTTGCAACATCAGCTGTTTTATATATTCTGTTACTATCAAAACGAAGAACGTGTACAGCCACTTATAGCCCTAAGTTTGCAACATCACCTGTTTTATATATTCTGTTACTATCAACA